>JAUZST010090748.1:0-45526 GCA_034779995.1 Parotocinclus haroldoi
GTGTGTGTGTGTGTGTGTGTGTGTGTGTGTGTGTGTGTGTGTGTGTGTGTGTGTGTGTGTGTGTGTGTGTATATATTTACGTGTGTGTATATATGTGTGTGTATGTGTATATATATATATATATATATACATACACACACATACATACATACATACACGTGACTAATATAAATTTTTTAAATGTTTTTATTTGTGTCTGTGACATACACTGACAATACGTTTAATACGTAATTCTGTATTATACTGTTACAAGTATACATTTAGTGTATTAAGATTTATTTGTAATGTATATTTAAAATGTATTAGAGGAATACATTTTTAGAATGGAGAAATCTATATACTTTATAGTATATTTGTGGTTTTATATTTTTATGTGTTTTTATTTTAGAGCTGTCGAAACAAGCACATTAAATGTGTTTTGTTGTCTGTTATTGTTCATTTATTGTGTATTTCTTGACTATTGAAGGCACTTCTTTGTTTGCATGCACATACGCTCCCTTTTTATAAGCTCGCTTTTCATCCTTAAACAGTCCGCTCTTTATACTAACCTTGACTCGCATCTAGTCAGAGCGTTCTCACCATTATCTGGCTACAGAGCCTGACGTGATTGGCAGCAATTAGTCTCTCAGCCTTAGAGAGAATTATAACTTATTAGGAACCCATCCTTATATCAACAGTGCCTCAAAATAGTGCCATGTGTGCATATTTATGATAATTCTAACGACTTAGTCACTGGAACTATATATGAAACAACATACTGAACGCTAGTCAAACACCTGCTGTCTTTTATATCATTCATTGTGAGACAAATTGCTTTAAAGAAGTGGCACCCTCTAGCACTGTGCATGAATCATTGCTTTTATTGGCCTGATTAATGCCAGTACACACCTGGAACTTGTTGGCCAATATTATTGATCAACAGACCTACTGTCTTATGCAGTGTCTGCAGCTAGTCTTTCAAAAAGGTCTTTCAAATTCTGCCCTCTGTTCAGAAATGGTCAAGGAATTTCAATAGGCAAATACCAAGAAATAGGTTGCAATTTGTCGTTGAACTTCATTTACAAAATCCGCGATGGGACTGATCTCCCATTGATTAAGTGACGGTGTATATGTCAAAATAGCCATCAATCAAAATAAGATTCAGCCTGATCATCCAATCATAATGCAGAAGCTCAGCATCCAGGCAAGGCCAGCCCACAGCTTCATTCACCCCCCCAGAGATGCCAAGTGTCTGGGGGCAGGACAGAACCGTGCCATTTATCCAATAGCCGTCGAGTTTAAAGTCAATAAAAAAAAAAACTGTTCCTACAGTCTCATTGAAGCTCAACTTTTATGGGCAAATGCATTGACCCAACTCCATATAAAATACAATTTCTTGAAATCTATGGTATTGATGCTACAGGAATGTATGAGAAGTTAAAATCGAGTCGATTTGTGATAAGTAGCTGATTCTGAAAACACATTTGTAGTCAGTGAAATGTTAACACCACTACGTATTTGACCATTTAATTTTTTGACATTTTAGGGGAAACTGCTTCCCCTGCAACCTTGCAGATCACAACTGGTCTGCTCATTTTTAGAGGATGAAAGCTGTTACTGGTTGGGCAGAAATATACATTTACATAGTTCTTTGGTAGAGGCTCTTATCTACAGTAACTTAAAGCTTAAAATGAACGACCCAAACCATTATGGGTTAAGGGCCTTGCTGAACAGGGACAGCTTTTTTGAGAGGTGGGATTTGAAACCTGGAACATCTGATCCTCCTTGGTCTAGTACCATAAGTGTTAACATTGTGATGCTAAAGTGTCACGATGTGCATGTAATTTCATGTAAGCTCTTTATTATTCCATCTAAATGCAGTTGTATTTTTTTGTAAACAGCTGAGAGCAAAATCATAGGTCATGCTCCAATACGAATTTAAAACTCATTATTTCTCTTTATTCACTTGGCCACAATAGAGCATTTTATTTACACTTTTAAACCTTTGTTTCTAGTACAGCTACCGTTTTACGATGGTCACGATTAGGATAGGATTTTTTTCGCCATATTTCGACTGATGATAAACATAAATACACATTTAGCAGAGACTGTAGGCTGAATTTAGAATTTTCCCACAGGCAAGTGATACATAATATACCTAATACTCTCTCACACTCGGACAAGGAACTCACAAGGAGCCACATGGTGTCATGGTGGCACTGAGAAATGTATTAAGGAAAAATCATTCTTACCAATAATCGTTTTGTTTTTCACTTATGATACAATATTCAGTAAATGACGTGATATTCAGTAGTCTATCGTAAAATAAGTTTTATGTTGATGCTTTTGCCCAACTGTAGTTTAACGTAAGTGCTTTAAACATTGACATAATTGACATAACAGTAGTCAAGTCATATTTATTTATATAGTGCTTTTTACAATGGGGCATTTCCTCAAAGCAGCTTTACAACATTATCTTTAAATGCCAATCCCAAACTGAGCAAGCCTAGGGCGAAAGTGGAAAGGGAAAACTCAAATAGGTACCCATCCTCCTTGGTTTGCCTAGATGTTAACTAAAATAGTTACATTTGTATTAATAGTAGAATTAAGTAAATAATAAAAGGTCAATAAAATAATGCAAAAGATATGCATATCTGTAATTATTTCGTCCAATATACAGTCATTCCAGGATATCACGGGAAATCCTCTGGAGGGCTGGAACAGGTACTGGAACATCAGCTCGGAGAGAAAATAAAAAGTGTAGTTACTTATTGATTATAATAACAGAGCCTTTTAACAATCATTTATGCCATGGGCAGCATTAACTATAACAACATTCTATAGCTAGAAAGAGGAGAACCAGAAGGAGAAGAACAGTACACTCCTGCGCTTTGTTTAAAAGCGTATTCAAGAAAATGTGCGATGTTTTGCATAGTTGAGAATTATTTCAGATAAATAATTGTAAGCAAATTGAATTGTGAAGCTAATGGTGAGCAGAGTGCATTGTTAAACTCCTATTAACCACAGTACTGAACCCTGATGATGTGTAAAACCATAGGGTTGTTTAGTTTATGCATCTCTTGCATGGGGTTTTAGGGAGGTCATAGAATGAGACATTGCATAATTTCTTAAATTTACATCTTCATCCTCTGTTGCAGCAACTGTGGTATGTTTAAGTGGGAAAGAGACGGCATGTTAAAGGTATAGTTAAACGTTTTTGGCCTTAAAAGCAACCCAGTTATACAGCTAGGTTTTCGTTACATTGTTTTGACTGTTCTTCGTCCTGCAGGAGAAGAAAGGGCCGAAGATTGGAGGAGAGCTACTGCTGCCACGGGGTGAAGAACAACCCAAATTCCTCAACAGTCTGAAATAGCCTTCGTCCTTTACCCACTTCAGTCTGTCGGTGTACCTCCCTCCTCAAGGAAGTTATGTTTGGCTGCATGGTTCTAGCTGGTAACTGAAGGTTTTCATGGTAGAAATCCTTACATTAGATCGTTGCCTGTGGATGGTTTGGCAGGTGGAAATTGTATAGGAGAAGGCATCATCTGGATGGAATTTCCAATCCATCACTCAGGGCTAAGAAGATAACAGTTGCAGTGGTGGGTGACACTCCCTCATTGGCCTCCACTCGCTCAGACACGTCCAACTGCATGTCCAACATGATCGGAAGTCACCAATTGTACTGATGTCCAATGCCACAGTGTCAGGCTATCAACCTCCAACTCTGTCACCAGAACACTGTTTTAGATTGTTATTTACTGATTTTATAACCATTCGCATGACTTTTTACTTCTGAAGTCAGCATAGTTGTGATAGAAATAACAGAAAAGAGGAAGTGCTTTTACTGCCACCAAACCCTCACCATTTTATTTAGACTTTAGAAGAACACTGTGTCTGCAGTAATCACGGTCTTCCTAACTTGCAGAAGAGTCATTCACATGAAACACTGAGTTGGTGCAGGATAGGACATAACAGATGGAATTCAGCAGCATGCAGTGATTTGGTCCGAACGAGACATTCTTCTTATTCTGCTGTTTTCTTGTAGTTTTTCTGCTCTGTCACCCTTTGAAAAGTTTCATGAACTTGGCAGAGGAGGCAGAATATATTTTGGAGCCCTTCTAAACGGGGGAAAGCTAAACCATTGCCATTCTTTAATACAGCTGCTGTTTGTACAAATATCAGGACTTTGACAACACAGGCATGGATTTATTGCTGTCTGTTTCATTTCTGCGGGTTTTATCGTTTTTATATACATGTATGTGTGTGTCGCTCAAAATGTGGACTAGCTTTGTGCTTGTTTTACTTTTATATGGATTGTGGTAGTTGTACTGTGTATAAAATTAAACCATCCAAAGTGTTCCTATATGGTGATTGCTTTTATTATTAATTTTATTATTTACCTTTATTATTCTTATATTCAGGAAGGGTGGCACGGTGGCGGTCAGCGAGGCTCCCTCGCAGCTCCAGAGATCCTCACTTCAATCTTGTAGTTTTACATGTCCTCCTTTTGTCCCCATGGGATTGCTCTGGGTACTTCAGTTTTGTCTCACATAACACGGGGGATCGGTGGGTAGCACCGCTGCCTCACAACAACAAGCTTCCGGGTTTCAATCCCAGAGTGGAGCGGCCTGGGTCCTTTCTGTGTGGAGTCTACATGTCCTCCCCATGTCTGCGTGGGTTTACTCCGGGTACTCCAGTTTCCTCACATAGTCCAAAGACATGCGTGATAGGTTAATTGGTGTTTCTAAATTGTCATTGACTTGTGACATCCCAGCCGTGTACTGAAGGACTGTGGTAACCTAGCGGTTAAGGTACTGGACTCTGGCCCAAAATGTCCAGGCTTCAAATCCCACCTAGGCCAAGCTGTCACAGTTGGGTCCTTGACCAAAACCCTTAACCTACAACTGCTTAGATTGTAAGACTGTGTCAATTATAAGTCGCTCTGAATAAGAGCATCTGCTAAATGCCGTTAATGGCTGCACGCCGGTCCCACGCCTGGATAAATGGGGAGAAAGCAATGGCAAAACTACTACACTATCCTGCCGAAATACTTCATGGATCACATCGATGAAAGACAGAAATGTGTGGAGATCGATGATCCATCAAGTGACCGAGAGTCGGCCGCGACTGTACGGTTAATCCAATCCAATTTTAACTGACACAGATAAATACACATACAGCGGAACCGGTACAGCTGTAGGGATTCCAGATTTTTTTGGGAGCCAGATTACAAAGGAATTGGTTCTCAAAAAAAAAAAACTATGAACAGGCAAGCACAATACTACTCTAGCAAGACAATTTATCTGTGGCAGTGAAATCACAATGTTATGACATTGCATTTGAATTAATATTATTGTTTAGAATAAAATACTATGTACAAAGTATCTAAACTACTATGTGGCGATGTTAATCTCCGGTCAGCGTCCAGTTTTACGGAACTTAACGTGGATGGAAAACAGCTTATGTCTTATAGCCTATAGTTTTACATTATGCGTTTTATTACACCCTTCATGAAAATGTCTTCTTTAAATTATTGCAGTATTTTTTGCATCTTCTTTAAATATGCTCTCTTTTTATATTTAGCTTCTGTATTTAAACTATTACTAAATTCTTTAAATGAATTTCGGTACTTTAAAACATGTTTAATTCTGACACGTATCATCTAGGCTGCACAAGGAGGTCCGGTCATTTTTTTAGGTCTAGATGCTCCTAAGGCTTCTTTCTTATTACATTTAAATAGTTATTCCTTGTCACTGTCATGCAAGCCTAGATATCAAAACTTGCATTGAGAAAATGCTCTGTTTTACAAAGTGCTATAGAAACAAATTTGACTTGACATGTGCATTGTTTCTGCTGTTACTTTGTAACTGTAAGTTAAATTCACTTACAATTCTGTATTGTTAATGACTATACCTAAAACCAGATGCTTACAGACCTCTCTGCGATAGAGTGAAGGGAGTTGTCTGCTTTTTAGAATTACACTGATATGGCAGTCTTTTTGCTGCTAGTGCAAGCAACGAATAGCAAGCTGTTTAATTATGATAGACATGACCAATGCCCAGGGTCCTCAGGACTTGAGCATTGATAAGCCCTGGAAGAAACATATCCAAAATGCAGTATCATGCCTTTAGCTAGGTGTATAGCTCCCCTCACAAGATATTAAAGTGTCATCAGCAATGCATTAAGCTCCCCAGGCACCCCATTGATATTGCATGGGGAAAGGTGAGGTAATATTGGATATGA
Organism: Parotocinclus haroldoi; assembly: GCA_034779995.1. Taxonomy (NCBI): domain Eukaryota; kingdom Metazoa; phylum Chordata; class Actinopteri; order Siluriformes; family Loricariidae; genus Parotocinclus; species Parotocinclus haroldoi. The sequence goes on from JAUZST010090748.1 coordinate 6,223, forward strand.
TGTGATATAAGCTGACGATACCTACCAGAAGCAGGCTAAAGATATTAAGGGCAGACATTATCATGTATAATTTGTGTAGAAAAGACAGAAATCTAGTCTTTCATAAGAAGATTTGAGCACAGCATCTTTAGCATTTAATAGACATGAAAAAATGAGCTGTTCCTAAGAGGTCTGAAGGAATGAATTTAAACAGAACTTGAAGCAGTAGTGATACACGGTGTTGTAAACTGCTCCTGACATAATCTTATTTCACCACACTCTAGAAACACATTACAGCACCCTAGAATATAACACTGCAATCCATAACCACACTGGTAATCAAAACTAATTGGTCAGATAGGGACGCTATCCCAGAGAACAAAGATGAATGCAAGATTTAAGCAGAACTATTTATTGAATTAATCAGCCAGCAAACCAGAAACATAAGATGAGAGCAAAGTCAATGCAGGCTAGAGTCTGGTGGCTACAACATGGCTAGTGAGGTCTGAGATACACAGAGGGCAAGGCTGTGGCATAGATCAAGGTGAATAGAATCAAGTTCTGGAGAGAATACACAAGTGTATATACTGTATATATCATATATCATTTATATCTACATACCCAGGACTGACTAGACAGTCATTTAAACATTTCACTGCAACTTGTATTAGCAGTATAATTGTGCACAAAACAAATGCATCTATGAATCTAGAGTGCTCAGAAACAATAATCTAAAGAATTTAGCAGGAAGTGTTCAGCAGGAGGTGTGTCTTAGTGTGCCGGCAAATCAGAGCACACAAACAGGGAGGCTTGCCAGGGGAAGGCGGAATATGCAAAGGTGCCTGGGGATTGGAGAGATAAGATGAGACGAGAAAATTGAGATCAAGACCTGTCTCAAGATCAAGATCGGACTCAGGTAATATAACAGTAAATTACATTATTCCTTATGGCCTTAATTCTCTCAGCACTTGTTGGTAATTCATTCCAAAAGTGCAAAAAAACGATAAATAACGAGCAAACCCTGTATTAATTCTGCATTTAAAGCTGAATCACAAATGCCTATGCACTCCCGGTCTGCCTTTTCACCCCAAGACCAAGTAGCATCACTCAGTAAGCAGTCTTTGGGGGAAAAAAACCACAAAAAAGACCAGACAGAGTAACTCGAAGCAGGGATCGAACATGGCCTTGAATTGTGTGATATCAGGAATTCCTGCAGCACCACTACGGTGCCTGACCTAATCTATAAAATGTCACACGAGATGTTTGACTCAAACCAGTAATGACTAATTATACCAATCATGCAGGAAATACATGCTATTATATTTCATGCTTGTTGAAAACATCAGTCAATTGCCGCTTTGTTTACGGATCATTACTTCCTTTCTTTATACGCGATATAGACGAATGCAGGAAATGAAGCAGAGAAAATGAACGAGCTCTGCAATTTTGTATTCTCAACAATTTATCAGAAATAGACTGCCTTGCTTCACCTATAATTGCCTTTATTTTAAGGATAAGGCACTTTGAGCATATGAACCTCTCAGCTGTCAGTAGTTCAATAGCTTTTTTTCCATAACCATATTCAGCAGTTTGTTATTGCAAATACTCAAATAATCAGTCAATCAAATGGTTGCAAATCAGTGCATTAAGTAAACCTGTTCAAGATGACCTGCTGAAGTTCAAAACAAATATGAGAATGGGCAAGATGATTAAAGTGACTTTGAACGTTCAAATCTGGCCTGAGTATTTCCGAAACTGCTGGTCTGCTGGGATTTTCTCACACACACACACACACACACACACACACACACACAAACACAGCTTTACTACTTCACCCAGCATGAGGCATCCCACCTCCAACATGCCAATGTAATTTGCTTTGACATCACACAACTGGCAACACCAGCTATCTACGATGATCACCACTGGTGAGAAAGGTTTTATTATTGTAGTATGTCAGAAATCGAGGGGGATGACCTGTCATGAATATTGCTGTTTTGACCAGTGTCTTTAATTTACAGTCGCTTTATCTCTTCTTGGTTTGTTTATCTGAGATTTGACTTGTAAATGCTTATATGTTATACCACTGGTGTATTATAAGGTTATGAAGATACTGATTGTTCACTAGAAGGCCATAAAATGCAGATAGTCAGATGTAGACAGTTCCATGTTCCTTATTTGGTTTATTCATTTAAATCATCAGAACTGTTGTCTTTTTCAGCTGCAATGAGAATTTTGCAGCTGGGAAAAAATCCTCAAGTAAAAATATAAGTACTTTTTGGAGTTACAAGAAACACTTGGATGCCATGCCATTTCTGCCAGATGGAATGTTACTAATTACTGACCACAGTATATACTGAAACTGTGTTTTCATTTTCGTTGTTTAATTTTTCCAATATGTTAGATCAGCAAGTAAACAGTAGTGGTTCATTAAAACTTTCTGAAACATATCAAAATAATGTTTGTTCCCTGTAGAGGTTATATTAATGTCTTTTCATTTTAGAAAGACAGCCAGATATGTAATGTAACCAGGGGTGCTCAAGCTCTTGCATAAGAATGTTTGAATGGTAAGATTAGGTCGTGCTTATAAACACTTTTGCAACATAATCTATGCTGTCTTGTTTAGTAAAACACATTGTTGTTATTCATATTTCAACAATGCTGTTGTTGTGCACTGTTTCTCCTGATGCTTTTGTAATAGTGATGTTGTACGCAGTCATGCCAGGAAAGCTTTGCTAATTTAATGTAGTTTGTGGAAGAAACCCTGAGACGCCTAAATTTCTTCTGACAAAAGGGAACAGATGATTAAAACCAGTCCTTCTAAATCAAAAAGAGGTGTAAATTAATGGAGGTGTGGAAATTTGGCTTCCACCATACTCCCAAAAGGAGAAGCCAAATTGTATTTGTGTCTCACAATCAACAGACATAATACAATACCAAGTTATTTGACTTTGCATTAGCTCTCGGAAAACAAATCAAAACAAATTGTCACATTTTCAGTTTATACTTATTACCAGATAAGTATGCCTGTTATTTATAGTAATGCGGCTTATTATTTTGTGCAAATAAGAATAAGTAAAAGTATGCACAAAGTATCCGGACCTGACAAAAAGGACCATCTCTTATGGTATGGGGTTGGGTCAGTGGCAAATTCCATTTTCAGTTTTGCAATGGCATTAATTTTTTATTTACTTTTTCATTTGTCATTTACTTTTTAATTTAGCAAAAAAAAAAAAGAAAGCAGGGACGTTCATGCATTTATCAACAGGACAATGTAAAACAAGTCAAATCACAAAGCTTAACATTGAAATATGGAAATCTCTCCCATTTTTTCTTTGATAAACATTGTTTTCAAATATTTTATTAATTTTCTCACACATTTGTTTAGATCATCTGCCTACCTTTGCTCCTCAAATACTCACCTTTGTGTTGATACTGCTTTTGTACCAAATCTATTTTTATGATTTGTGGTTAAAGATATACACAATTTGCAGTCACTTTGTGAAATATAACTTTGGGTATCCTGGTATACCTATACAAACCCCAACTTTAAGAAGTGGCGATGTCATATTAAAAAGGTAGTTGTAACTATAATGCTCAAAAAATAAAGGGAACACTTGGAGTTACATTGTGTTGTTTAAGTGTTACCTTTATTTTTTGGGCAGTATACTTTTAATTGGCATTGTTCAGTGCTATGTGCTATATATGGGACTGTGGTAGCCTAGTGGTTAAGGTCCAGGGTTCAAATCCCATCTCTGTCACAGTTGGGTCCATGAGCAAGGCCCTTAATTGGATTGTAAGAGTATATATATCATTGTAATAAATATATATATTACACATAAAAAAAAACAATTAAGCAATTAAATATCTGTTTATTAAGGGAAATTATACAATTTTACATATCTTAAAGTTAACTGTATCATAGCATGAACAAAGGAGACTTCTGAGGACCTCAGAAAAAGAGTTGTTGATACTTATCAGGCTGGAAACATTTACAAATCCACCTCTAAGGACTTTTGATTCCACAGTCAGATTGTGTACAAACTGGCCCAAGATTACTCCAAGAGTAAGATGGGTAAAAGGTGGTGAGTTTACAAAGGAACTGAAGTACCTTGTAAACAACTAAAGGCCTCAATGTGTATGTTCATGAGTCCACCATCAAGAGAACACTATTGCTGCCCAACATGTGGAAAGAAAGAAATCAAGAAAAAGAAAAAAATAGATGAGACTAACATAGAATGTTTTAGCTTAAACGAGAAGCATTATGTTGAGAGAAATTGGCCTATTTTTCTGTGTCTATGCCAGGATGGCTTGCTATTATTACTGGAATAATGAATTTTGAATTATACCAGTAAATTCTGAAGGAAAATGTTAGAATATATATCCACGAACTAAATCTCAAGAGAATCTGGGCCATGCAACAAAACATCAAGTCCAAGCACACAAATCATTCTAATAAAAAAATGGGTTAATAAGAATAGTTAAACTTAAAGTTTTGTAATGAAGAAGTCAAAGTCCTGTTCTTGATCCAAGAGAAATGTTGAATCAGTTCATGTGCAGAACCTTACCAACATAAGAGGAGTTAAAGCTGTTCTGTATGGGGGAGCATTGTAAAAATGCTCCTAGCTGGTGTGAATAACTAAAAAACATTACCTGGAAATGTTAAGATGGCACAAGGGGATCATTCCAGATACCAAAAACAAATGTTCAAATTTTACCACTCACAGATATGTAATATTGGATAATTTTGGTTAATTTTCCTTAATAAAAATGGATAATAAATAAATTAATAAGTATAAAGCTTAGCTTGGATCTCTTTATGAACTTTTTGAATTTGTGTGAAAATCTGATCATGTTGTCAGTCATATTTATCCAGAAATATAGAACGCTCTAAAGGGTTCACTATTTAACTTATGTTGGTGTTAAACCATTTTGTTTGCGTATTTGTATATTTAATATATTTAAATTAAAAAATGATGACTGAGTCTGAAACAGCAAAACTACAGAAATCAGCGGTTGTTATTGCAGTCATGTTGACGTGTCCACACATAGGCACTGTTACACAGGCATAAAAAGATTGTTTTCAACTTTGCAGAAAAAATCCAAATACCTACCTAACATTTAAGCAAGAGGAAAATTCACATTGCAAAAGGCAGATAATAAAACAGAATGTATCTTCCAAACTCAAGCTTTAATGTGTGTTCCTGATATGTGAAAAGTTACAAACGAGCTATTAGGAGGGAAATGTTGATAAGTGTTAATTTAATGCTACCTTTAGCAGGAACCTTTGACACCATGTGTCTGTTATTCCATCTGTGTGCTGGCTTGTTTGGCCAGTGGATGAAGTGTTCCTGCAGTGTGTGGGCCTGTTAGAATTTTGGGCCATGTGTGTGTGAGTGTGTGTGTGTGTGTGTGTGTGTGTGTGTGTGTGTGTGTGTGTGTGGTGTGTGAAGGGGAACTAAGATAATGGTAAAACCATAAATCCACGACAGATTAGTTCGTCACCCTGGGCTGAATTACAAAGCCAGGATCTTCACACAAAAAAAGAAAATTAAAATCAACCCTGCTTCAAATGGTACTGTTGATTCACAATAATGATTATGTTTGCTCAAACAGTGCAAGTGTGCTTACTACCTACAGGGCAAAAAGAAACTGACACCGACTTGAAAATCTGACTGTAAGCCAAATTCATTTTAGTGGCACTTCGAACAATCCATTTTGACATATGTATTTAAAGTAAAGTACAGTTTTAATGGCCATCTTCCACATAATTAATTAAACACATTCCACATATATGATTTTGTAAAATAGACAAAGGGCAATCCTCTACAGAATATGTATAGAAGTAATATTAAAAATGGTCAGGCAAAGGTTTAATACAAAGATGCTAGCTGTAATGGTCAGCAAATTCAACAATTGTTGGTTATCAACATCTTATTTAAATGGCAACAAGCAGCAACTGACCACTTTAAATTATCTGCATTAGCATAGGTTTGGATGAAGCATTACTTTAATCCCTATTAAGCCGCCAGACTAACAGGAATGGGGGAAATTAGTTGAAGGATCTGCATGAAGAGTTTTTGTGGGGAGTTAAGCTGTTTCAGATTAGAAGCAGGCAACTGTGAGAGGCTACAATAAGCTAAAGAACTAGGATCTAGTAAAGGGATAAAGAACCAAACCAGTGCCCCAAAAATCCCAGCTTGAAATGAAATGTCACTTAATCAGTGCTTAATCATGGAGGTATGACTAACATGTCACCACCATCTTAACTCTGAAATAGGCATTAATAAATGAAAATAAAACAAAAATAACACCTTTTAAGTGCATGGCTAAGGTACAGGGGTTTTGCTATCAGATATGAAAAATGCAAATTGTTGCCAAATAAAGTAGTTAAGCTTATTAGGTTATTTACCAGAATTACCAGAATTTAATTCTCATAAAGGTACGTGCTAAAATATTTTTAGTCCGCAGAAAATACTGTTAATGGAATTATTGGAATTAATCATCTTTACAAATCCAAGTGATGACACAGTTTGGAAAATGCAGAGAAAAAAAAACAGGGCAGAGTGGGCAGAGGATCTCTGAGGATCTCTGATGTTGTGGGGTTATGTCAGTGGCATTAGCAAAAGTAATTTAAACGATAAATTGTAAATTTGTGATGGTAGCATTAATGTAGCAAAATGAACGACCCTGTACTGAGCACATCTTAAGACATGTTTGTAGGAAGAACAAAATCAGACTTGAAACATTAAATCATTTGCTGTCCTCTGTGCCAAAATGTCTTGTTGTGACACATAATGGCTTTACTGTCCCAACTTTCTTTTATAACGTGTTTGAGATCTGAAATGCAGGAATGCTTTATTGGAATGTTCATTTACAAATGAAGTTGACCAGACAAAGCATGAAATGTCTTAGGTTCGTACTATCTCCAATATAATAAAAGCAAATGTAAGAATCACCAACGTTTTGGAGTTCAGTATAAACACAATGGGGAAAAGTGATGCAACAAGCATATGCCAGCATATACAGTAGAGTTATTTGATTGGATGCACATATATGCAGATACACCTTAATGAAATATAGTTCTGTTTTACTGGCTTTTTTGTAAAGCTGAATTAACTTAAAATGTAGAAACATTATGTATTTTAGATTCAGAAACATATCAAGTGTGAGGACAGACTACAAACACTGGCTACATTTACGGTTAAAACGCTAATTACTCCCCTATGGAGATCTCGTATTGTGTGGAGTTTGTATGTTCTCCCCATGCCTGTTTGGGTTTCCTCAAGATACTCTAATTCCTCTCACATTTTAAGTAAGTTTGGTTGTCTAATGTATCCCAGTGTGATTGAGTGGGTGTGCATGTGCCCTGTGATGGATTGACACTCCCACTTTGCATCCTGTGCTACCACTTAGACCCCAGCACCTTGCAACCATGAGCTGTATTAAGACCGTATGAAAATATGTGAAATGAATGAATTACACAATTTCACTGTTTAATATAAAGAAAGATCTATCTGCTGTAATCTCTGGAATTAATAATGGGTTTAAAAAGATTTGATGCTCTGCCTTTGACTGCATTAGTAAATAAAAAAGATCTATGAAGGGGAGAACATCTGAGCCAAAACTCACGCAGGGCCAGACAGAAAATCTTGGCTTGACAGTACACTTCTGAATCAAGACCAAACTGTAGCAAAAACCACAGTGAATTACTGGAAATGTAATGTCTCCTTTAAGTGTAAAAATGCCATCCACATAGTGGTTTACTTCAGTCAGCGAGTGATCAGTCGAGACACCATTTAGTGCCTTTATATTGGTCCGTTTCATCTACATACAACATTTCTCAACTGCATTTGTGTTTTCTTAGTTTTAAAAGTCAAGAGAATTTGATTTCAAAAAGTAATACAACCACCCAAAAGTGATCACACTCGGGTCTAATGACTGTAATATAAGTATTATATGCTTTCTTAACTAAATAAAGATCCAAAGTCCACACAGACTGTGCAAGTCATTTCTATTTATTTTTTAGTGTCTATCTAAAGTGGGGGTTCTGTGAGCTTAGGCACAAAGAGGCCATGGAGGAATGATGAATGAACGTCTGGGCTCTCTCTGGGAGGATCTCTCCATTACTGCACACCTCTATGAAAAACGTAAAAAGTAGGAAGAGAAATCTCAGATGCAAGGCAGGCGGGACTTCTCAGATTAATATTCCTGTGTGGCCTGGTCTCAATTCCAATTAAAAAATGAAATTATTTTTTATAGGTGTGACATACCTCATATTGTAAGTGTGCACGAAGAACCATGAAATGACATACAGTATTCATGTTTTTGTTCTTTTAGCCCACATTTCCACTAATTTGGTGTAAGATGGTACGAGTGAGCTTACCATATCTTATGTGCAACAGTGAAAAATACCTAAATAATATTTAATAACATTCTCTCTCTCTCTCTCTCTCTCTCTCTCTCTGATGTAATGTTTTTGGTGAGGACTAAGAAAGAATCTGAGAAAATTGAGTTAATTCTCAAAATCAAAACTGCAAAAGCAATAATGATTTCTGGAAATATGTTCTGTGGAGTGAGAAACCATGCTTTACTATTTGGGAGTCTGATGAATGATTCAAGGTTTGATAAATGCCAGGAGAACTTTATCTGACTAACTATAAAGTTTAGTGGAGGAGGTATTGTTATGGGGTCATTTGCCAGTGACATAAATTTCAGTGATATGAAATCTTAATGTATCAGCATAAAAAGATGTTTTGGATAATTATATGCTTCCAACATTGTGGGAACAATTTGAGAGAAGGCCATTTTCTGTTCCAGCATTACTGTGCCCAAATCAACAACTATAAAGACATGTTTGGGTGAGTTTGCCTAGGAAGAACTTGACTGGCCCACACAGAGCCCTGACCTCGCCGACATCAAGCACTATCAAGAACTAATTATAATGAAGATTAAGCCAGGCTCTCTTGTCCAACATTGGTGTCTTACCTCACTAATGCTCTTCTCACCAATGCTCTTCTCACCAGTGCTCTTCTCACCAATGCTCTTCTGGGCAAAACGTCCCACAGTCACAGTCCAAAATATTCTAGAAAGCCCCTCTGGAAGAGTAGATGCTATTATAGCTACAGAGGAGCACGAGCTCCATATTAAAGCGTATGGATTTAGAATGGCATGTAATAAAAGCTCCTGTAGATTAAATGTGTTTTCCTAATACTATTGTCCATATAGTCACTGGGGAATGCAGTTCCTCATTGGGGGATAAGGTTTTGGCTGAAAGTATAAAGTGTAACTTTTATTTCATTTTGCAAACATTGTATAAGTCTTTGTGTTATGAACAATGTTATTTGACTCTTATAAGAATCTTATAAGAACCCTAGGATCATAATTTCTTTCGAGGCAGCTAACATTGTGTTCTGTGCTCAGGCATGGTTAGCAATCACAACTCTGTTAATGCATACTGTGTTCTGTGTCCAACTGAACCATGTCTGAGCCCAATTCTTCATGTGTGTGTGAGCAGGAGCATTCAATACAGCATTCTTGGGCACAGCACAGAGCTCGTCACACTTGTCAAATGAACCATGCTTTCAGAGGCCAAACTTGCTTGAGCATGGCACAGATTGTCTAGGGTGAGTGTAGTCATTGTATAAGTTACTGTATATCATTGACTGCATGCTGAGTAAATACACAGCTTGCAGAGGTAAGATAAAGGGAGTAACACTAGAATTTTAATCCAGAGTGATTTACAATTTTCAGCTTTATTTACACTTTTAGCCTTACAGTATCTGCAAAATTATTTCCTCATATAGACGTTACATACACATGAATCTGGCTGTTTCGGAGACGGAAATCATTTCTGAGAACTCTACCTACAGATATTCTATTAGCTATACTCCTGTCACTCAAAACCATTCACCATACAATCCTTATAATTCTTGTGCTTGTGTTTTGTGGTGATGTGTTTAGGGTCGTTGTTATTCTGGAAGGTGAGCACCTGCCTGTCTTCAGCTGTGTAGCTGCAGAGGGTGGATTCAAGTTTTCCATCAACTATGATTTACATACTGAAGAAAAATGACCCCCACAATATAATGCTGTTATACCCTTGCTTTACAGTAAGTAGGCTGTGCCTTTTTTCACTCCAAACATTTCAGCCTTCCTCTCATCTGACCATAAATTCTTTTTGCCAGGCTTACAGTATCTTGGCATTCTTTCTGAAGAGATTTCTTTCCTGTCAGGCCAGCTCTGTTTAAAGCTTGTGAGAGTGTTGTCACGTGCACAGGCTGACCAATCTTTGCCATTAAGAGTTGTAAGTCCTTCTATGTAAAGACTCTTGGTAAAGTCTCTTGCTTGTTTAATTTCCTCTTGGCTTTGACATCCAGTATGCAGGAATGACCTGATTTAGGCAAGGTGTTTGTGGTTCCATATACTTTCCATATGGAAAACGTTTTGCACTCCTCTTCTAACTTGTTTCTTTTCAACAGTTTTATGTCATAGCCCTTTTGCAAGCATCTTCCCAACCATGGTAAAATCTTTATGCTACCACATACTTACAGTAGTGCCAATGAACTGCAAGTTTTATTCTGATACACGACCATTATTATGTCAAATGTACACGACATGAATATGAATATGCAAACACAAAACGTTGAAAAAGTAGTTATTTTGGACTAAGACTTACTCCCCAGGAGCTGTAGGAAGTAATACAATATTCACAGGGGGGGTGGGTGGGCCAGGGCAATTATTTGGGTATTGAACAATGCGGCTTGTACTACAACAAAAGCATGTGCATGCCATTTATGCTAAGATCCTTATTGCTCATTTTAAGGTTACTATTGTCCTTCAGAAAAAAAAAAACTTATATTGTTCATAAAACAGAATACAACCAGTTAGTGTCTTTCATTAAGTGGTTTCCATTTATTGTTTGACCCAGCTTGATGCTTTTACAATTTTTTTTATTCTCTATTGTATTCCTGGAGTTACTGTTCTGTTTTGATTTTGCATTTATGCATATACTGTTTCAATTTTATATTTGCTGTTACATATTGGATTTGGTGTTGTGTATTAATTATTCTACAAAACTTTAGTGACATGGGTTGTAGTCGGTCAGAAGGTTGGATTACACGGTGTAAAAGTCTTTGACATTTATGCATTTTACCCCTTTTTCACAAAGTGACATGAAAGTATCTGGTATGATTAGGGTTTAATGTAGAAGTCTAGGGGTGAGTAATGACAATTAGCATGCCTCTGTGTAACTTTTTCTTTGTCTCTCTGTATGAAGCTCTTAATTGTGTAAATGTCAAGTATGATATGAATAAGGATATAAGATGCATGCGCCAATTACTACTTATGTCTAGCTACTAACATTTCACATGAATTAAAGTAGACATGGCGGAGATAATGGGTGAAGGTTAAGATTTAAACTTCTGACCCTCTTTGAGGCTTAAGCCATATAGATCTGAGTGTGTAAGTAATTATATTTGACTTGTGGACCAAGTCCTGAGGTAAAAAATGGCTATATGATCATGTGTTTTTGATTTTGAGAGCCCTTCCATTTTGGCTCCCCTTGACTTGTGATTATTTTTTTTTGCTCCTCCCAACCCCCAACACAGCATGCTAATCAGACACTAAAACTTCAAAAGTAAGTCCTTCAGATCTTCTTCACAATCCAGGAGTGAGAATTTGCTGTAGAGTGAGTCAAAACCTATAACCCCCTCAGTTATGTATAAAGTTTATGCATTTTTAAGTTTGTTTGTTTTAGCTTTTTATGTAGATAAGGTATATTTGCTGTTGATCTCTTCTTCGTTCGTGATCACAACGCCCCCCCTTCAGGGTTACAGTCAACATCATATACTGCTTCTTTCAGGGCTCGGAAATGAATCCTAATTGTATTCAGTCACCTCAAGTTCTGGATACAAATAGAAAAATAGAAGGAAAAGTTGGAGAGAGAGGCGTGAGGGACTTTCTTTCACTCTCCTTCACTCAGAATTCCTGGCTAATGGCTGGGCTGTAACCATACAGCGCCACTCGCCGCCAAGTGAAACAACAGCCACTGCCAGTTTTTCTCTGTTTATTTCTCTTCATTTTTCATCTCTTGTTTTTTTCCCCTCCTCTAATGACACACATGCACAAAAAATCATATACAGAATCTGCATTTAATTTGCATGGCAGGCCACCATGTCTTTTTTCTCCCTCTCCTCTTTTTCACTTTGTTCAAGCCTCACTGTTCTTTTGTGCATTCAGCAAATATTTAGGCCAAGGCAGAGATTTGTGGCTGAGGTTTCCTCACTCAGAGTGGAGCATATTTTCTGAGAAAATGTTCCTGCCAACAACGGATCCTTGCAAAAGCTTAGGACACTGACCTCATTAAATTAGATTTAAACGGGCAAACAAAACGTTTGCTGTGAAGGTGAGACAAATATTCTGGTGCTTTTGGCATCTGTATCAAGTTCATAGGTTAAGAACATCTGGCTGCATACACTCATTGTAGCTGCACAAAGGCAGCCATTAACTACATTTTAAGGTTGGCTTTTTTAGCATTAGAATGATCAGTTCAACAAAATAATCTATGATGAGTATCTTGACTATTCCTTGTGAGCACAACTAATGCAATAATTACATCATATTTAGAAGACTTGGAAAGCACCCCAAGAACTATCCACTGATTTTGTGGGTAGCCTGAGACTGGGTGAATCTGAATAAAGGTTAACATGCATCTTTAAAAAACAAAAGAACCCTGTACAAGAAACATATACAAAGAATACACAATGGAGAAAAGTTGTCAGTATGCAGAAAAATGTTTGTTGAGCTTGGCAAATTGGCAGCTAAGCTTTCCTTCAGAACACACTGCAAGCGAGCTGCTGAAAGACTCCTTAAGTCCTCACACTCACGCACACAGTCATGAGTCGTCTCCAGATAATCTAAAGGCTCTGGTGTGCTGCAGTCCAAAAGCCACAGCCGCTAGGGAAAGGCAAATCATGCCCTGAAGCGGAAAGGGTTTTGGGATCAGTCCACTTTCTGATTTTGAGGTCGGGGACTTAGCCCACAACATACTAAAGGGGGAGAGGGAGATTGTTCTGCTGAGAGAGCTCCATATATGGTTGGAATTACAGATTCAATGGTTTACGGTCCACCGTAAAAATGTGATTATAATATGTACTTAGTTTCAGAACCACATTGAGACCCTGCTGCTAAGCTGAGTATTGGAAATTCCAAAATTCATTTTAGACTATGTTTATTTTAATTAAATTTGGTGACCTAAGCACACAGGGTTGCAAATTTCACTTAATCAATTAAATAAAGCTCTGATACTTTTCTTAAAATTTTTAGTTTTACGCTTTTAACATTTGTTTGAATCATCTGTTCTATTTAGTCAAAAAACTGTACAAAACTAAAACAAAACCTTTTTTATGTATATTTTTATGTATATTGTCAGCATTATAAAGAGGATAAAGAAGGCCCAAGACGATTGAACAGTTAGAGGCCTGTAATAGACATGAATGGGAGAGCATTCCTATTTCTAAACTTGAGAAACTGGTCTCCTCTGTCCCCAGATGTCTGTTGAGTGTTGTAAGAAGAAGGGGGGATGCCACACAGTGGTAAAAACAGCCTTGTCCCAACTTTTTCGGGATTTGTTGATGCTATGAAATTTGGAAAACACATATTGTTTTCCTTAAAATGATACATTCTCTCAGTTTAAACTTTCGATCTGTGATTTGTGTTCTATTCTCAATAAAATATTAGATGTTGGCATCTCCACAACATTGCATTCAATTTTTATTCACAATTTGTTTAGTGTCCCAACTTTTTTGGAATTCGGTTTGTAACTTAATAATAGAATGTGACTGGACTGGCTGCTTCCTAATTTCAATGTGAAAACTAACGATGCACATATTACATTCACCTGTTTGCTATGTATCATGATAATTAATCATCAGGAGAAACATTGGAATATTTTCTCTAAGAACAACAAAAATAATGCTATTTGAGGGACTATACTAGGACTTACAATGGATGTTTGGGAATGTTAATTTATTTCTATAATAGACCCTATTGTGAACATTCTTATAGGTCTAGAAACGTCTCCAGTCTCTTGAAGAATCTTGAGACTCAAGCGTGTGATATCAACTCGAGTCTTTTTAGTTTTAGAAAGTTTTATGTGAATGTCATCTGGAAAACAGCCCAATTTAGATAGATAGGTTGGCATAGATTGCCAATTTCAGCTAAATTAGGTGCTGAACTAGCTAACATACAGGCTGCCCAAAATGCATGCTGGAAAACTAATTGTTCTGGTATGAGCTGTACTCAGTGTTTAGTTATGTTTGGTATAGTTGTTCTGTAAGATTTAGAATATAAAATAAGCGTCTAGCATGAACAATATCATCATTGAACAGCATCTCGATGGCAAACAAGAAGAAACTGGACAAAATCATAAAGAGGGCCAGCTCTTTCCTGGGAAGCCCTTTAGACCCAGTGCAGGTGGTAGGAGACAGGAGGATGTTAGCCAAGCTGGCATCCATGCTGGAGGATGACTCCCACCCCATGCAAAAGACTATAGCAGCACTGGGCAGCTCCTTCAGCGACAGGCTGCTTTACCCCAAGTGTGTGAAGGAGCAGTATCGAAGGCCCTACTTTCTGCTGCTGTTAGACTCTACAACCAGTACTGCTCCCAGCAGACCACATATTCACAGCAGACTACACACACACACACACACACACACACACACACAAACAAACACTTTTTAGTGTGACATATTGTGCAATATTTTTCCATTACCCATGTGCAATTAAGAAGCAACATGCAATTATTTGTAAATGCAATCGTAAGAGTTCTTGATTTTATTATTCATATTGTAGTGCCTTGATATTCCTTGCTGCTGTAACACTGTGAATTTCCCCACTGTGGGACTAATAAAGTATTATCTTATCTTAACCTGAGAAGCAGGAGACTTCAGTTTGTCCTTAATGCTTGCTAGGAGAAATCGATTAGATATTTAGGGGACATCATTTCTGATTTTCTTTTCCTATGGGATTTTGCCACCTGAATGGGGTCTATCAACTGAGTGATTAGGAATGTGCCCAAGTTTCATACTTGCACTCTTGGGTTTTTGGCAGGAAGCACCCTAATTGTGCCTGAAACAGGGAACAAAAAGCTTAGTCCAGACACCACTAAGGTAAATGTTACTGTGGAAATATTTAAAAATTCACTCCTGCTGTTCTAACCACTTCAGAATATGATTTGTGGCAGAAAAATTAGGAAGTCAAACCAGCAAAATAAAGGCATCTTTAATGAAAAATGATTAAATGGGTAGAACAGTCTTACCATGGTAATGAATCATGATAAATCCTTTATGTATTCCAGTGGACTTTTGAACCCTATGGTTTACTGCTTTCAGGTTTTCTTCTAAACGCCTCCGGATATTCAGGAATTATCATCCTATAATCCTTCTCCGTGTCTCTCTCCGTCCCTGGGCGAACATGTTGGATAGATTCGTGCTCTTTGACTCCATCATTATCTTGCCTCAATGATACTATGGGGGGAAACTTCCTCACTTAACGCCTCGGTGCAATAACATGCTCTTTGTAATTGCTGTTTGCTTCCTGCTGCTGTGCAAGATGTCTCAGCAGGACCACTTGAGCTGTCTTCCTAGTGTTTCCGTTCTTTTTTTTTTGGTATGCATAGAGTCAGATGTTTTACGATTGGTATGAATTGTACATCAATATTGCAGTGTTTCCAATGTTTTAAAATTCTAAAATATATTTACTAGGTAATTTGTATTTCTGATCTAGGCTCAGCATAACTCGTTTTCTTATCCTCTTAACGCTGACCAGGGTTGCTGTTACACCTAAGCCAGGCTAGCAGCTCAGAGCAGGAATAACCCTAGACAAAATGCCAATTCACAATAGGGCACATACATGCAGACACGCACTAAGGACCCTTAGAAATACCAATTAACATGTATGTCTTTGAGCTATGGAACGAAATCGAAGTATCCAGAGTAAACCCAACTATCGAATCGAACTGGGAATGCTGGAGCTGTGAGGAAACTGTGCTAACCTCTGTGACACTGTGTAACCCACCATACTCATAATGCTTTCCATAAAATAAACCTATGATGTAACTTTACTATTAGAAGTATTCAACTTTTTGACAGTGGAAGTGCTCTAGTAGACCAGATTTTATTTATTTATATATTTTGTAATTACTTGATTGCTCCTTTTAACCTTTTAATCTCAACAGACCTGATTCTAGAATCTCTAAAAATACAGCTTTAATACGTAAAAAGGTGATAAAAATGCTAAACTCAGTTAAGCACCTAAATCACATTAAAAAAAATTTCCTATTAAAAACCACCCCCAAATTTATATTTCTTTTTTATTTATGTTTCAGAATTGATCTGTCACCGATAGTTATTTTTTATTAAAATATAATAATAAAGCATGTATATATATACCATATAAAGTATACTGTATATGTACCAGTGCCCCACAGCATTTGTGCCAACACAGTTAGAAGCTAGAATGCTGAGTGGACATCTAGGGTGCTGTGTTTTCAACTTTGTTACCATTGCAATTTCACTAAGCTGTGGGGATATTCCAAATTCCTTCTAAAACATCAGTGGTGAGTCTGCAATATTTTCATTAAACAATCCGTTTAAATTGCTTTAGAATTTATTTGGGTGTAAAGTGGGTGACCATAAATGCTGGACCCTCATATTTGTTGTGTCGCACGAGAAGCAAAGTGTGACATGACACTGGTGATGAGTAGGAAGACCAAGCAAAGGACAATGTGAATACATTTCAGCATTTAGCAGCACACACACACACACACACACACACACACACACACACACACACACACACACGTAAATCTCATAAATGTGCATGGACAGATTATATCCTTATACATTTTTCTTATTATTGTCATTTTATGTCATTACTATGTGCCCCCTGAAATACTGACATTTTCAAAGCGTAGTATTTTTGTCAAACTCTCACTGGGAAAAAAAAACTTTTCTTACTATGCAGCATAAAAACCCCTTCATCCCACGCTCTCCCTTATCCACCCCTTCTACTCTACTTCTAATATTTCTATTCCTATATATACCATCCAACTGAAACCTCCACTCTGTGGTTCTCCTAGTCCATCTAAGATGGACCAACTATCTTTTTAAGTTTTATGTTCCAAAACAAACTTACCACACAGAGCACCAAACTAGCTCTTTCCAACCTCTCTAACTGCAGTTCTTACCCACGTCACTTTATCTTTCAGACAGATTTCTCTTCTTAACCCACAAATCTCTCACTAGCTAGGACTACACAATTGCCAATTTTCTTAACCCTTTGTTATAGAGCTAGGCTCAACTGTCTCTCATCACTGGTTCCTTAAATCACCTTGAAATAGTCTTCCCTCACTGGCTTCCCAGCTCATTCACTTAGGATCTGTGCAGCATTCTCTGTATTCCAGAGAGGATATCCAGTTTTTATAACACAGCTTTGGGCAATCAGACTTACCATCACTATATCCGGGTACAGTGTACAGCACAGGATCTAAGTGTACCTCACAGGCTATTTAGAGTGCATCACTGATGATTTTATTAAAATGAACCAAAATATATTTCAATTGGGTGGAATTGAACTACAAACAAACATTTCCCATATATGCAGCTATTAAGGGGCCATTTTTGTTGATGACATACTGATCTAGGCCCCTAGCATGCAAGAAAGCTGTACACATTTAAAAAGCAGTGTTTCATTGTATAAGCAGTACGTCACAATTTACAAGCTTTTCTTGCCTATTTAAAAGGGTATTTAGTAGAAGGAGATATTGTGCCCCATCCAGGCAAAGGATGTAAAACTGCTTTCATTGTCAAATCATTATTTACCTCTCATTTCCCATTAACATATCCACTGTTTAATAAGCACCACTAATGATTCATGATTTCATTGTCTCATATAGTTTGCATACAGCTGTGAATGATGTGTATATTTGAGTGAAGTGCTTTTGTCCTGCTCCAGTATATATTAATTTGTATTTGAGAAATGTGTCTGTGCTTTATGTTAAATTGCAAGGCCAGTTTATTGCCCCAGCCACAACTACAGGTACATAGAATATTACAGGTCAAAAAATATGCAGGAATTAGGATGGACGTGCATCTCAAATAAACTTGAACCTATGAAAAATCTATCAATGCCGGATGACAACATTGCAAAAATATGCAATACAATGGGAAATCTGATTTGTTCTCACTATGTCACAGAAGGAACATGAGAAGAACATACTCAAGGGCTAAGTCTTCAAGTCAAGTAAAAAAAGTAAAAAAAAAAGATTCAAAACGTTCTCAAATATGTAGATGTAAAGGTCTTTCTATGCAGAGATGAAAGCAGAACTGAGAGTACATTTTCATACTATATACCTGTGAGAGACACATTGAAATGCCTGTTTAATTCATTCTTCTGGCAGGAATGCATGTCTGAACAATATTCTGATGAGCTTTACTCTGATGTCTGCTGTGAGATTGTAGTGATGGCCAAGTCTTCAAACTGGAAACACAGCAGGCCTTCTACCAGTGTTGTGCTGTACCGGTATGCAATTGAAACATGAACAAAGGAACAAAAAAATGTTGACTTGCTTTTCCATCCCTTCTTATTTTCTCTCACATTAATTATTCTTATTAAATGTATTTAAGTTTCAGAATTGTTGGCCTACTTAAAACAATTGGGACACAATGGAATGCCTGTTTTGGATGTACCAGTTACAAACTTTGTTGCATTGCTGGATATAACTTGTGTTGATATTTGGATAATAATATATCAATTAATATTGATATAAAAACAATATATGTTCACCAAACATTTCAGAATATATTCGGTTTTTCATCCAGCATTGCATCAACATGGGTAAACCTGATTGTCTCTTTGAAGTCAGTCATTCTGTCACAGTAATAGCCAAAACTGAAATTTAATAGTTTCAAATAGCTCTTATCAACATGACTTTGTATTATTGTTTACCCACTTAGACATGGGTCCTTCTTGTGAGAAAATAATGCATGCTTTGTTATGAAAGCATGCAAATATGTACCCCAGTTGTTGTTGACGACCTGGCAGTGAGCTGGAAGTTTGGAACCTCAAATGTAATGTTATGATATGTTTAGCATGAGCTCGAGCGTGCAGTAGCACACGAGGAAGTCGAGCTGGGGAGCGTCTCAAATGGAGCATGCAGACGGCTGGAGTGAGGTTCGATAGGAGCCGAGTAAGGACGGGAAGGGAAACCCTGAATCTATCGCTAACACGCTAGATACCCCAGGGGTTTTCCCCGTACACATCCGTTGGCTCTATACGCCCTGGGATGTCACCGTCTATATTTTATATAATAAAACACGGCACGAGTGAGGAACCATACATATGTTGTCAACATGGCACCGAACAACACTGGAGGTCATAATTTTATAGTAGACCCCCAAGGTGTTTGATATGACGTCGTCAATTAAAAACTAGATATGTTATGGATATGTAACGGCAACTGGAGCAAACCATGAGCACACCGGGCGTCTGAGGTAAGCTTCGTAACATGTCATTTCTGAATCCAAAATAAACAAAGATGTAGTGTTATTGCTAAAGTTAAAAAAATAATTGAGTGATCATATAACTGCTAATGAACTCATTAATGACATATTTGTGCATGCAATGCTGCAATCATGCCAGTCAAAGATATACTGTATTTACAATTTTCATAGCAAACAAGATATTGGAAAAAAAATTCTTTCGTTAGGAAGGCCCCACTTTATTACAAAAAATCTTGTTGTGTCTTTTAGATACTCGACTTTTATGGCTTTGAATGAATGCACACCATTATCCATTTCACCTGTTTGCAAGGATAACTGCAGAGGGGGAATTCTATACAATTTTAGTAGCTTTGAATCAATTAAATATTTCACTAGTGGATAATGTAGCCATATAAAACAGGCCTGTCTGAGCAAGGAAGCCTGGTCAATTGGGACCGGCTTTGGTGAAAGTGATAGTGGCCATGGGTATGATGCAACTCCAGTGACTCTTGGGCATGGCACTGGGAGCACAAGCAGTTTGGAGCCATGGGACAACAACCCGTCTGTTCATGGACTGCAGCCAAGTCGGGAAATCTTAGTGAAAAATCCCCCAGCTGCTTCCAATATTACTGTACACAGATTAATAAGGATGCAGCACCCGCTGTGACGCTGTTGCCAGCTGTTGAGATTGTGAAGGCTACAGAGGGGAAAAAGAAAAAGTGAAGTGCGAGAAAAAGAGAGAGTCAAACAGGGCCAAATATAGTGAGAAAAGTACATGGTCTTAAAGTTTGGTGTTTGGCTGCTCTTTCTGTTTGAGTCCTGGATGTTTATTTCTCATTTTGTGTTCTAGACCCTTTCACAGGTTAAGCATGCATTTCAACTGTTTGTACCTGTGCACTTCTGCTCCATGATGTGCCAGCCTTTGCTCTTCTCAAGTAACTGCTTGTAGCACTTACAGCAAGTTTGGCTCTGATAAGCCCTGCCATAAAGTGCCACCATTAAGACGAGGTCAGCATTTAATCATTTCTAGCCTTAGTGTGGTCCCAGTAAGCCTCGGCACTCATTTGAGCTGTTGTTTCTGCTACTGAACTTTGTAGGTGTTTTGCACCTTGATTAATCTTGCTTTCAGGTTCCCTGCTTTATAGGTTCCACCACACAGCTGCAATGGCCACCAGCCAGCCAGTGCACCAGTTGAGCCTTTGAACTCTGTGGTCCCGCCACTGGCCTGATACGAAGCCAAGACAGCCTGTCTGTTTTGTCTTGGACCTGTGCCCGTTTCCCATAGGGCTTCGTCTGCTTAAGAGACTTGCATCGGATCTGCCCCTCGTTTAGGCCCATGCCTGTTTCGGTGATCTCCATCCATTCTGAGCCAGTGCCTTTGTTCAAGTTCTATCTCTTCCTCTTTCTCTCCCCTCTCTTCTAGCCTTAGTTTTGTTCTAAATATACCTTGTTAAATTCCTAGCCATTCTTCTCCATGTTTGTGAGTCAGTGTTGGTTCCATCTGTATATTAGGTAAATGCATGAACTTGGGAAGTGCACCGGAGGAATGTGAAGTGACAGGGTCCCATATTTCAAGAGATGCGTTAATGGACTTCAAAGCACAGCTAAAGGTAGGATTTAACTAAAGCGGAAACCTGGTACTGAATAATTATTTATTGGTGCTTTGTTAATACATCTTTATTGTTGTTTTAAGTAAGCTGGAAAAGAGTTGATACACTTTGTTCAAGAAACCATCTATCTATGTCAATAGAATGGCCTGGACTTTTTTTACATGGTTACAGCATGGACGCTGCTTGGTTGCTTTTTTTTTTTTTTACTGTTTGTCTACATGAGGCCTTATACAAACTATTTGCAGAAAACGCTTGTTGTGCTTTCAGGAAACTTCAATTACACACTTGATCACACACCTCACTCCTCACGTTCTGCAGAAACTCTCAAGGCAGTAGTAAAGTATTACAATAGTATCAATAAATTAAAACAGTGGCTGTATTACACTTTTCCACTTATCAGGTCACCAGTAGATTTTAGTTGCTATTTCCTGTGCAGCAACTAAACCACAGCAGTCTTCCTACCATTTTAGTAGTAGACTAATGCAGGATCACCACGGTACACACACACTCTTTTTACTGAGAGTCTTAGAAATAGAGATTGATACAGCTTAAATCCCTCAGTCAATCTTGGGATATAGGTAAAAGCCAAGTTGAAATGTTCTGCGAGCATTATATGACACAGAACATTCATACCCTGATAAAATGGAAAACCTGTTAAGAAGAAACTCTGAAGAGTAATGATGCAGGATCTACACAATCTCTGCAAAGACAGACACTACTATTGAAAAGTCTAGTGTAGATTTATTCAATTTAATGATATGGACTTACACAATGTCTTTGGCTTTTGACTAGAAAACATAGACTTCATAGAAGACTTTTAGGTGGAAAAGTAACATCTGATGTAACCATAATACACACACTGCCACTATACAACCCGAAATCCAATGAAGTTAGGACGTTGCACAAAACATAAATAAAAACAGAATACAGTGATTTGCAAATCTTTTTCAATCAACATTGAATTGAACTGAAATATTTTTAATGTTCAAAAGGATAAACTTTATTGTTTTTTGCAAATATTCACTCATTTTTAATTTGATGCCTGCAACACATTCCAAAGTAGTTGAGGCAGGGGCATGTTACATCATGTTACATTACCTTTCCTTTTAACAACACTCAATAAACGTTTGAGAATTGAGGAAAATAATTGTTGAAGCGTTGTAGTTAGAATTCTTTCCCATTCTTGTTTGATGCACAACTTCAGTTGCTCAACAGTCTGGGGTCTAGGTTGGTGTATTTTGCATTTCATAATGCACCACACATTCAATGTGAAACAGATCTGGACTGTAGGCAGGCCAGTCTAGTAGCCAAGCTTTACTATGAAGCCACACTGTTGTAACACATGCAGAATGTGGCTTGGCATTGTCTTGCTGAAATAAGCAGGGTTTGAAAGTGAAAGAGAAGTTGCTTGGATGGCAGCATATGTTGCTGCAAATCTTTTTAACATTAATGGTGCCTTCACAGATGTGTGTTACCCATACCATGGGCATTAACACACCCCCATACCATCATAGATGATGGATTTTGAACTTTGTACTGATAAAAAAATCCAGAAAGTCCTTCTATACTTTGGCCCAGAGGACACAACGTCCGTGATTTCCAAAAAATATTTACCACTTTTCCACTTTGCATTATCTCAGATGAGCTCTGGCCCAGAGAAGCAGGGTTTCTGGATGATGCTAATACATGGCTTTCACTTTGCATGGTAGAGTTTTAACTTGCACTTGTTAGTTGTACTTAGAGCGATGAACTGTGTTCACTGACAATGGGTTTTTGAAGCGTTCCTGAGCCCATCGATCGAAGGTCACAGGTATTCAATGTTGGTTTTTGTACTTTCCGCTTACTTACAGAGATATCTCCAGATTCTCTGTGCCTTTTGTTGATATTATAGACTGTAGATGATGAAATTCCTAAATTCCTTGCAATTGCACAATGAGAAACATTGTCCTTTAACTGTTGGAATTTTTTTTGCTCACGCAGTTGTTTACAAAGTAGAGAACCTCTGTCCATCTTTGCTTGTGAACAATTGAGCTTATCGAGAATGTTCCTTTTATACCCAATACTCACTTGCCCTTGTTCCAACTCTTTTTGAACATGTCGCAAAATAGTTTGTGTTTGAACATTAAATATGTTGTCTCTGTAGCGTATTCAGTTGAATATGGATCTAGAGGATTTGCAAATCATCATATTTTGTTTTTATTTATGTCTTACACAATGTCCCAACTTCACTGGAATTGGGGTGGTATGAAAAGATTAAGTTCTGCCATTGGGCAGCAGCAGATAAACTACTTCACGATCTTTCATTGTAAACAGAACTAGAATTGTCCCAAACTGTTTCTTGTCTCTCGAAGAACTTACTACTTCAACCCAGGAGCAGTCTGATGGAAAATCATCAAGACTGGATGGACTGACAGCTGAATTTTAGAAAGGCTTCTGAGCCTTAATTGGACCTGACCTGTATACAGGCTTCCTAAAGACTCTGCTTGCCTCCCCCTCAGCTGCAAAAGGGCAGTGAACACTAAACTGAAAAAAACGAAAATCTGGATTTTTGAAAAAAAAAATGTAGAAAAAATCTTATTGGAGTTGATTAGAAGATCCTGTCTACAGCCTTCACAAGCTGGCTGAAAAACAGGTGCTGCCAGTAATCATTCATGCATTCCAGGCAGCAATATCTTAGATAAAATGTTCCTGGACAGAGATTTACTTTCCTTTACTGAAGTACATAATTTAAACTTTAGATATGAAATAACTTTGGGACCAAGACTGAGAGCTTTAAAAGTTGAACCCTGGATCCTCCCTGTCAAAAGCTTTTGCTTAATACAAAGACACCAGCCCCAAATGATTATATTCAGACATGTACTTCCTGTTGAAAATAAATGAGGGACTGGGAGCAGATGCAGTGACATCACTCCAAATATTTATAGGGTCTGTTACTCTGCCATCCTACCAATAAAAAGCTCTCTCACTTCTGTCATTGAAAAGATCAGATTTATATCTAATTTATAAAATAAATCCATATATCCATATACTTATATTTATCTGATCTGTGTCAAATTAAGGCAAATATCGGATTAATGTCACTTTAGCCTGGTCATGGGAACATAGCTATAGTGTTTGATGTTTTCTGTGGACTAGAAAGGTTTATGCAAAAGAACTGGTTGGAGTAAAAAAAAAAAGATCTTCGACAGCTTCCATGTTGTAGTTGAATGCTACAATGTCTGTCATAACTGGGGTAGAGTATTTATATTCACCAGTCTTGCAGCTTTCATGTTGTATCCTCAATTGAAAGTACTGGGCACTCGTGTGTCTTTATTACAGGCACTGCAGAAGGCATTTCCTCCAGCGATCTTATACCCACCAGTTGCTGAGGGAGGACAAGGACTAATCAACCTGTCAGCCAAAGTTAAAGCTCTGAGACTGTAGTCAGCATAAAGACTGGTGTTTTGGAACCTTTGTACCCTGGGTACATTGTGGGCTGGCAAAAAATTTAGAACACTTGGAGTTCTTTAATATCTCCAAATGCTAAGGCAATTAAGGTAAATACAGGTTTTGTGAAACATGCCATTTATCAAAATAGTCATTCAACTGGACAATGGAAAATAAAAATAGAAAGGACTGGAAATAGAAAGGGTACTTCACAGGAACTGTATGCAAAAATGTGTTCTGATACACTGAATGCCATTTACAGCTTCTTACAACTAAGTAGAGGAAAGTCATGCAAACAAGCACAAGTAACCTGCACAGACCAAGTTCTAAACATAAGTGTATGATCAAACAAGCACACAGGCACAAGCAATAAAGATAAATAACACACCTTGGCTCTAAAACTTGTTCTGCCTCATGATGATGAGCATTTAGCACAGGAATGTGTTATAGTTTTTAAGGGAAATACGGTATTCAGAGTCCAGTACACTAGTGTATATTGTAATATCATATGCTGCACTGGAGTTTATTTTTTACCATTTTAAGTCTGTTTATGGCTCCTATGTCCAGAGGTACAATTTATTAAAATTTTGATGACAGGGGCCATATGTGCTAGAGCAAGGTCAGAGAGATCAAAAGAAAAGTTGCATGTTCTATTTAGGCTGGTGGAACAATCCTTAACAGATTCCAAGTTTTATCAGTAATGCCGTTTGTGTGAGGATCGGGGAAACTCCTTATTTAAGGAATGTACATGAGTGAAACTAAATAGAAAGCTGATTTCACTGTTCCTGATGATTTCCCACCTTCATGATACGCCTGATGTACAAAGATCCCCTGCCAAAATATAATTGAGATATCCAGCAGAGGATCTTATTACAGTGTTACAGGTGCACACAACATTGTGTGGATGTTAATCTGAACATTTCTTCCTTTGCGAACATTTGCTTTCTGTTTGAATGGTGCTAATGTTTTTATTCTAATCTGCTGTTTGTTCTAGGCTGAGAGCTCTGTTTTGACTTCTAAACCTAGCCTTCAGAGGACTGGGCTTCCTAACAAGTCTTGTTTATTTTTGGTCACAAGCTATTCTAAAAACCAAGAGGTCAACTGGACTCTGACTAATTTTCTGGTTGGACAGGCAAAATAAGTCAGTTGGAAGTTCATCAGACAGAAGGCTGCAGAGACAGACCTTAATGTAGTAAAACTGCTCAGAGTGCTTGTGAAGTCCTGTGTGAAAGTTTAGTCTTCCTTCTATCAGGCTTCTCGGAATTTGTTCATTTTTTAAAGAAATAGCTTGTATGTGCATTTCTGTCTTTTATCGATACTTTAGAGCTGTTTACAATGATTTACACACTGATTTTCTTTTTATGGCTCAGGGTTGTGAGTGGGATTTCTATAGCATTATACACTGGCTTTGCTTTATTTTTTCCTGATCCATTAAAGGCTTTTAACATTAATTCGGTCACTTTCATATTTTAATAATCCTGTACAGGGTTACAGGAAAGCTTAGGGTCCAAGGGGAATGGCCTTATTGATTATTATTTCATACAACAATAGGTAAAGTGCACTTTGTTTGCTTTAATTTGCATTTGGTTTAAAGTAGTGATTTAAAAGAAATCACCAATTTTACTGTGAAATCTTCCCCAAGCAACATTAAAATACTGTAAAATACTGAAATTACATTGTGTGGTCAGTAATGTTTAGTTACATTAATTAAGTTATAACAAAAATGACTTAAATAAAGAATAAAAAAATAGAGACCTATTAGTTGAATTGCTTTCTTATGTTAAAAGTATGTGAATGTACTGTTTATGTGGCAAAGCTATATAGAACACTGTAGTGTTTTTGTAATAGTTATTTACACTGACTGCACATATTGATATTCCCATTTAAAATGGGTAAAATCAATCCACGTTAAAGCTGTAAGGAGCAAATTGATTTACTCTACTCCTCCTTATCCCACAAATTTATAAAATTAGAACTGTACTTTATGCAACAGATTTTCTGTTTTATTTTATGACGCAACTATTTTAGAAAGGAGCAGTGAACTGACTGAGCGGTATGCAGAAGCTGTAAGAAATGAACATAGTGTACTCTGTGTGCTTCTCTTAAGGTACATGTCAATTTTATACAACCTTAAGGAATTAATTCTGAATCAGAAATTAAATCGCAACTGTATTTCTGCCTGTACTGCATGTAGTTTATATGAGTGGTATGATCTGTTCATCTTGAAATTCTTCGCACCATAGGCTGTTCGTCACTACTATTACTGCACTATAACAGCTAATATATCTGGTAAGGTAATATATGGTTTAAGTGGGTTAATTATTTTATAGTTATTTTAACAATGACAATAGCCACTGACAGATATGCAACCACATACTGTACATATACTTTATATACCTAACCATATACCTGTGATTCATTTACTTACTTATTTACTGAAAATAGAGACCTATTTCTGCCACTCAGCTGTAAGAGTTTGAAGGATGGCATTATTCAATTTGAGGCAGTAAGGTACCCCATTATTGTGCCTTGTGATTTTTTAGGGATTAAAGTGCATGGAAAACTACAACTATTGATTACAAAAGTTGGTACTGTACAATTGTAACATTTACAACTGTAAATGTTTTTCTCTAAATTGTAAAACATTCAATTCTGAATACAATTATAATTTAGAAAACTGTGGAAAGACTGGAAAAACTGAGTTCAGTGATATCAAATCAAGGATAATACATACTCTCAGTTTCTGTTGTTGAAAATAAAACTAGTAAGTCCAGAGGTCTAGATTTCATATGAGGCTTAGCCTTCCCATGGTCCTCAGCATCTGCACCGATCAGCATTTGCATAACAAACAAGGTCACTTCAAACAGCAATCACTCTCTTCCTTTCAGTTGTCCAAGATTTTCTCTGTCCCACCAGAAGACAATAATGACGTGGCTCTTCCTGCTTGAGCTGATGAAGGTGAAAATGCATTTAAATGAATCTAGTGTGCACTGTTGTTGATGATAAACAATTAACTGTATTAAGTTGAAAAAGATCTTGTTCAAGAAACAATATATCTATACAGTTATAGAAGACAGAGTTTAAAACAAATATTTGTTTCATGTTGCAAATTGAGATTTTGAAATGCATTTGAGTCTCTGAATATATCATAAAGATTTACAATAATGGGTATGATCTCAGATCAAAGCAACCATCCCTGGACATACACCAGCTGGACACATAGTGGGGCCTGAATTTGTCAACAATTTATAACTTTCTATTTTTGTGCATAAATATGACTGCCAACATTATCAGATGGACAAGCCCTTAAGAGTACATAAAATGAACGCTAATGACAACAAATGAGAGAAAGATATTATACTTATTATTATACTATTACACCTTATGGTGGACTCTGGCTGTGTGAAGTATTCAAAACCTGGCTGTATGTGTTAGGAAGCTAAATCTGGATTAGATTTTTAGATCTGCACCAAAATGGAACAATGGAACAATTTTGACATAGCCAACACCTTAATATTAACTTTTAATTTTATCTACATTTCTACTAACATTTCTATTTGACTAAGGTCAGGACTTTGACTTGACCATTAAAAAAGCTTGACCTATTTTTCTTCGTATGGTTAGTGTTATAATATGATTAAGGCCGTTGTTTTAAATAAAACTGTTAAACAAACAATAAACAAACTGATAAAAATTCCATGGGATCCTTTTGTATAAGTGACATTGGACTCCATTGCATACTGGGTGATCTTCAAATCTTAAAATATGTCTATTTCTGCCAAGAAGTTAAATCTGGATCATCCTTCCAAGTTTACACTAAAAAATGTTTGCTGACCACAGAGTTAGACATTTGATACACACAAGAACCCTGATATGAACCCCATTAACCTGTCGGTGAACCGAAGATATGTTATAGAAATTTTAAGGCTGCAGAGATTCTGCGTTGAGGAGAGTCTCTCAGTCTCACCGGAGTTTTATAGTAGAAGACTCAGTGCTGTTATGCCAGCAGTATTGTACTGGAGTGCCACAGCAGTTAACATACCGTTCTATTGACCAGAAGGGAGTTGTAGTCCCAGGACATTCAAGCTTCCACTTTGGGGTCATGAGCAAGGCAATTTGCCTTTAATTGCTTGGATTTTACACTGTAAGACTGCACTGGTTGTAAATCACTATTGATTAGAATTGCTGCTAAATACAGAAAATAAAAATTCAAGTCTGGTTATGCTGTTCAATGAAATAAATGGAGGACTGGTAATAGAAAATATGTGTACTGAACTTAAAGATTAAATAAACTCATTTTTGAAACATTTCTATTTTTGAGATTTGGTAGGACCCAAGGATTCAGGATAGACAGAATATAATAAGAATGGGGAAATAATATATATTAACTTTAAAAAAATGATAAAAAGGGAGTAAAGTGCGCAACTGTATCATACCATGATACACCTGTGTTAAAAAGGTCAAACATTGACATACCCCTGTTCTTTAAATAAAACATGTAGCCCACTCATACTTTATTGTCCTCCCATTAATAAAAACACCTCACACTAAATTCACCTTCAAAATAACAAGGAAAGTTCTATATGTTCACATTCTTTTGCCACTCTTAGATATCATACTGAACGTTTCCTTAATAAAAATATAGGCAGGTGATTTTTTTGTCTCGTTTATTTAATTGTTTTCTCTTCATCTACATTTAGGCCAGATAATCTGACGTTTGAAGTCATAATAATGCAGAAATATAGAGCATTGTAAGGGTTCAGAAATACCACAACGGTTTGACCACCATGGTATCTGACAGTTTCTATTAAAATTTAAGAATCTCAGTCTAGTTGCTTGTGCGCTTGCTGGCTCACCAAATGCCAAACATCTTTCACATGTACTGATGGGGTCAGATAAATAAAGGCAAATCTCTCGACAATATAATATAACTAGTATTTACACTGGACTTGACGCTGAAGTGGCAGGTGTGAAAGGTTTATGCACCCTACTATCAAACCTTCACGTCTACCTTGACACTTCAACTGTTAGCTGAAGATTAGATCAGTCTTAGTTTTTGTCTTAGGTTTTTCTATTAAGGTATTATTTATAATATGCACAGCATAATAAATCTTCTATGCTATTTTCTGTGTTTTCTGCATGCATAATGTCTTGCCATAGCTACCTGAAAAGTTTTTTATCTGACTGTGAATATGATGAGCGATTCTGGCTCGTTTCTTGGCTCCCAAATGGATAATCATTTAATTTAGCGCTATTTTCATCTTCTTTATCTTCATGATTAGTCTGTGTGCACATACACAGTAACATCGCTTAACTTATTTAATGTAGGTATACCCAGCCTTGTCATTTAGAGAATTTTATATTAAGATAAGATTAAGGTAAGATTAGATTAAAAAAAAAACTTCACAGTTACATGTGTTAAACATTATCCTTGAAGGCCTACTGAATATTGTGTTTTGGCAAAAATACTAAACAGACACAGTGCTTGTGGTATAAAAATGAATGTTGTGTATTTAAAAGGAATTAATTTATATAGCTATTTACAATGAATGAACATATAGCATTAAAGCTGTTTTCTTTTTTAAAATCAACAGATAAACTCTTTGTTATTGACACTGATTTTCCTGTTGATTGTCTTAAATCATGTTTAGTTATTCTGCAATCAAGTTCTGTTGTTGTTTGTTAGGTCAACGTGACCCTAGTTTTTCTACTACAACCCACAAAACCAAGCCTTCCTTTGTGAAATTCAGGCACCTGAAACTCAACACTTGGTTTCCAAAAATCATATATAGATCATACTATAGAAATGAATATTGTCCATAATTTTTGTCCTTCTCAGATGTTTTTGTAGATTTGATCCAGTATATTTGTATGGGTTTTACTATGTAACTTAAAGTAATGAGTTATGAGACTACATTTTTCAGTAAGTAATCAGTAGCATGGGAATTACAATTTTACAAAATACAATTTTTTTATTGTAGTCAACAACGGTTTAATCACTAAGAAGATGTCACTTTTACTGAACCAAAACTGAACGTGTCATTTTTTCATTTATTAAAAATGGTTTAAAATGCAGTTAAATAATTTTATTTAGGTGAGTGCCTAAATTCTGCATTTGCTGTGGAGTGACACACTGCAGTCACTGATGGCGTAATGATCTGGAGAACCATTGCATACGACAGTCATTAACCCCTAGTTGTCATGACCGGTGAGGCAGACGGAGGCAAATGCGACGTGTTT
This sequence comes from Parotocinclus haroldoi, assembly GCA_034779995.1. NCBI lineage: Eukaryota > Metazoa > Chordata > Actinopteri > Siluriformes > Loricariidae > Parotocinclus > Parotocinclus haroldoi. Next base: position 37,016 of record JAUZST010090748.1, read on the forward strand.
AAAATAAATCAGGTTTATTGTAACAGAATAAATGAAACTTAAAACAGAACTAAAGCGTAATGAGACAACAGGCGGGTAGGAACAAAGACAGGAAATGACTAGAAGGTCCTACCTCAATTGTGTCGAACATAAACCAAAAACCAAGTAGTAAAGAGTAACAAGGAAAGCTTTGCACCGCATGAACGCAGGCGAAGCTTATAAATAGTCCTTGCGCAGTCGTCAGGCGTGACACTAGTAGTGATACAGCTAAATTTGCAGGACAATCTGCAGTCATGTTTTGCCTCTCATGACAGGTAAGCAGGCATTTTTAACAGGATATGGCTTACCCTCACACATAAAGGGTTACACCCAATAGAGCACGTATTGCACCACCTGAGATGCAAGCTTTTGTGGACAAATGTGCCACAGGATACCATGCTGAACATGTTTGTCTCCAATGCCCAACTTTATCACAGTTTTTATCCACGCTAGAGGTGGTCCAACAGGGTACTAGAGCAGAAATTGTGCAGTTTTCCTCAAGAAACAAGATTAATTTGCTCTAATATTGTAACCACTACACTACAATTAAAATCGCACACATAAAAAGTTTCATTCACTTAAAAAAATTATATTTGATTTATCAAAAAAGTATTTGCAAAACTGTAAGTTCAGAGTTGGGGATATATGATATATGAATCATTTCATTCCTGTACATAATAATTAATGAGCGTTTGTTGGTAAGTACTGTCTCCTGAAGTCTTCAATTATGTCACCTCCATCTGTCACCTAATCCTCATCAGCTCTTTAGAAGGCTAGAAGATTAAAGAAGATACATGAGAGCATTTTATGACAGTACTGGGGCAGATGCAAGAATATGACTGTATGGAATGAAAACAGAAAGTGAGCGTAAACCGGCAAAGATGCAGGATGACAGTGCTCACAGGTACCTGTCGTGCAGCTTTAAATAATTTAGTGACTATTATGAGTGGGACTTTGAAGCTGACAGGAAAAAAGTGTAAATACACTCATGTCTGCATGTGGGTGTGTGGATGTATGAGTGTATGTGAGTGTAACCATCCTAGCAACTGAATGAATAATGCAGGGCCACTTCACAGAAGAGATGGATGTGAACTATGGCTGGTTGGAAATCCACTACATGGCCAAAAGTTTGCAGACACCCTTTCTAATATGTTATCCATGTTCATTCAGATATACTGACTGCTACCGTGTTTAGAATATGAAGTACTCAGTTTGGAAACAAACAAATGGGTTGTATTGAATGAATATCTAGGATAACTTTTAATATGACATTTTTATAGGTTTTCACCTCCCCAAGAATCAGTTAATTAGATCATTTAAAACATGCTCTTGTAAGACAACATTCAGAAAAAACACATTTTCTACCTTTAATGGGTAACTTGGTTAGCTTGCCCAAAGCCCTGACCTTTTCTCTATTAGACATTTTCGAGATTAATTCCAGTTATTAACCAGGGCTATTGTTGAATGTCAAGGTGTGACCACACAGTACTGTTCCAAAATGTATTTGAAATCTTTTTTTTCCAGTTAAGTGAGTCAGAAAGTATACGAACCTTATACTAGTGCTGGATGTCATTTCAGGGTCTGATGAAATTAAAGTAATAAAACTTAAGAATGTTTCACTGTTATCTAAACTATTGATAAGTGTATAACTTGATGCTTTAAAAAACAGGAAAATGCAGTAATGAAGTTCATATCATCTGTACAGAATCCAGATAATCTAGTCTGCTGTACATAAGAGTATCATGTAGTCCACTAATAAATGATACCTGCCATCTCATGCATGCCATCCAGAAGTGCAGTTACTTTCCAAATTAGAATGAAATCAAACTAACTTCATGGTCACAAGCAAGTGCTATGCCTGAATCACTGTACAGGATTATTATAAATACTATCCAAACATCAGTATGCAGGTGCTTTCTGTTACCAAGTACAACATTCTTTAGCATTGTCACCAAGTGGCCAAGAATAACACAATATCCATGCATCCAATAGCAAATGGCCTAAGGCAGCAGTTTGAGAGAGATCATATGCAATGAATAATGTATGGCTACTTCACGAAGCTCAGGAAACTATAGCAGAGTTTTATGACTGCTTGGAGACATGGATGTACGTTTGTGGTGAGACAGCAGGGAATTAATACTGCAGTTGTATGTGTAAAGCTAGAACCAAGCACATACATGCACCATCCATTCTATAGTCCTTGTGTTAAGTTAATTAGGATGTGAATAGCTTAGCTTAGTTATTAGCTTAGTTATTGACTATGTCAAAACGTCCTATGGTAAATGATTACCAGTTTTGTTGCATGAAACTTTAATAGCTTAACTGAAACCAAAAGGCTAGAAGTTTCATTCCACAAGGTCCTCACAACACTTATTTCAGTCTTCTTATTTTTTTATTTCTGCTGGAAATCCTTGCTGGATTTTGAATTTTTTAGATTAGTCTACAAATATTTTATTGTGTTCATGTTTAGGATTCATGTATACTGTACATTCCACTGATCATTATGGACAACAGATCTGGTTTTTGTTTGTTCTGACCACAGAATACACGAAAAGGCTTTGTTTAGCAAGTGTAAAATTTAATGTAAGTGTCTGGTGTTGGAGTAAGAAGTTGTTCCTCGAGCAACAGCCTCTCAAGCAGTGTAAAATTTTTATGTTCAAACTTTGGTACTTTATGCCTCAAACTCCTTTACCAGTTCTTACTCTTTAACTATAATGAGGTTTGTAAGGAGCTTTAATGTTAAAGTGGGGCCCTTAAATGCAGCCAGGATCATTCTCAGTGAGACACCTATATATACAGTTGATTCCGGTTACATCGGGATCGTTTTGGTCCTAAAAACCGGCTGGTTCGATTAAACGAACATGCCCTGTGTTACAAGACAGGATGTGCTATGTAACATATTAAATGTTTATTAAACCTTTATTGCACGATATACACGTATAGCGAATGTACAAACAAGAACTATGGTTTCTTACAAACTTTGTTCATTGAAAAATAAACTATAAATTTGCAACCAAGTTTTTCAAAATGAACTACAACACAATGTATAGGTACTCAACATGCAAAGCATAATACTGTAAAAAAAATAAGTTCTTACTCAATTCCAGTAAGTGTTTGAAGAACTTATCCAGCATGATCTGACGTGTTCTCTTAACGGACTGCCCTTGAACAAAATCAAGAAAGTGGTGGGCGTTTTCACCTCCTGCTGGTTTTGCTCTTGTCAACACAACTTCCTCCCATGAATTGCTGATCTACTTTGTATCCGCTAGGTGGTGACTTGTGGCTTATTTTTCTCTCACGTTCTTTGGTCCGACTAAGCGGAATTTTGGTCCAAATAAGAGAATAATATTACACGTATATAATAGAATTTGTTCGGTACTCTACGATTTGGTCTGAATAAGCGGCTGGTCCCATTAACCGGTGGTCCAATTAACCGGATTCGACTGTATATATATATATCAGTGGAGAAATGAAACGAAGCATTTAATTTTATGTCATTCAACAAGATCATCAGTAAATGAAATATCAAAGACTTTTGTTCGATTACGCAATTGACATGCAAACTCAATTGTTGCAAGTGTCATATTGCACAGCCTCACATTGACCGTTCAAGTAGGCTGTATGGTCACCCCAGACTGTCAAAGCACACTAAGAATAGGGTCGTATCACCCACTAGATGTGGATGTTTTTTTGTTATAAATTTGAACAAAGGGAATCAGAAGATCAAAGATGTTGGACTACTTGTCCTATAACAATAAGCATGAAAAGTCAGTGAAGTCTACACAAAGGATATATAGTAATATATGCATGACACTTGCTGTTTAAACATAATTTGAGTTCTATATTGTAGGTATTAAGTTAATTGGCAAAAACGGTCGTCTGAGGGATGTTCTTAGATACTATCAAGGACCATTAAAAAGAGCCCAGATGGTGAGATTGTATAAATACATGTTCATTTCTCCCTAGAACTTGGACTCGGTTTCGATTTTTGCAGGTAATCGATTCTGTCAGCCTTAGAAACCCCCATAGTAGATATATAAGTGGCATTTATATATCACTGCACTTCTGCCATTATTGAATGTAGTATCTGTAATCTGTTTTCCTACATACTTTCTTAGTACCCTTTAGTCTGTTCTCTAATGGTTAGACCCCCTTGAACCTTTAGTCTGTTCTCTAAAGGTTGGAACCACCTTGATGATAATGTGAAGTAATAAGGTGAATGTCTCTAGTAAAGTGGACAGTGAGTGATCAGTTTTTTAATTATAGTGGCATTGCTTTGTCTGATTCACTCATTAGCTCAATACACACTAACGCACAACTGCTATTCACCGGCCAAGTATTACCTGATCTGTGTTAGTATAACAACACACACACAAACAAACATACACTGTGCTGGTGTTATACCCAGTTTTACCTGTCACTGTCTGGATGTGTACGCCTCAAAGTGCCTTTCAGTTTCCCCATTCATAGCCACCACTTCCACCTCAGACCTCAGACACCAGTAAGTGAATAGATCCAGCAGAACACTGTTATCACACATGATGTATTGCTAAAGCCATCAGTATTGAAACCTTAGAGTTTCAATCAATGTTCAGCACTGCACCCTCACTACTACACTCATCTTTCTGAGCAACCAGCTTGGTCTAATAAACCACTAAAGACGGCCTAGAAGGCAGCAGAGCACTTGTTCTTCAATCAAACCAAAACTTGTCACACACTTATTCATCCCGCTTCACTGGCTCATGGTGGCCTTACTTGAAATGTTGTGACCTATGAATTTACCAGGAGAGCTTCAATGTTTTATACTGTGTCAGTCACCCATCCAGACTGCTAGGGTCTGTGATTAAATGGTGACTGGTGATCACCATGATATATTCAGTGCAATGTTAGATTCTGTGTTAGATTATTAAAACCGCTTTTCTGTTGAGACACGTGTCTATCCAGGTGAGGATGATCTTACTTACATGCATATTAGGCTAATTGGTGTCTCTAAAGTGACCTTTAGTGTGTGACTGTGTGCGTGACTTGTGCGTGTGTGTGTGTGCCCGATGATGGATTGGCACACCCACTAGGGTTGTTCCTGCCCTTGCACCGAGAGTTGCTGGGTGGGCACCAGCTTGTCAATGACCCCATGTGGATTAAGTGGAAGATAATGGATGGATGGATGGATGGAAGGAATCTTCGTGACGGTCTGCTATCTGGTTTGGTTTGCAGTATTACTGCCAATTTTAAAACTTTATCTATCTATTGTGTTTATTCGCTGCTCTTTCTTTTCTTACTACAACTGTCCAGTCTTTGTTTAGGTTTTTTTTGGGGTCATTTGATTAATATTCCGTTCTCCTACACATGTATCACGATCAGGCCAATAAACAGTGAGCCCTCTGGAGTGTGTTCTGCCTCACTTCTGAGTCACTTTGGATAAAAGCATTTACCAGATGAATAAACGTAAATGCATGAGACATGTTTATAAAGCTAACAGAACTAATTAGAAATTAATTGCACTCCAGTCAGGTCCAAAAGTCTGGAGTGCACAAGCAAATACTCTTTATTTCATCAGTTATTAAAAACTAATACAAATAGCAGCAAAGAATGAAAGTTAAACTAATCTTGGATGACAGTGAATTTGGATTAGCATTTCACTCAGATTCATGAGATGCTGTAGAGGGAATTGAAAGCACTGCTCTTTGCATGATTGCGAATCAGGACGCGTCCACGCAGGGCCTGATGGGATTTTAAATGCAATCATGCAGTCTCCAATTGTAATCGCTTGGCCATGACGCTCATCCTTCATGTGCTTGTGTGTACATGTGACTACCGAACCTGCTTCATTTGTCTTCTGGAGCTATTAGCTAATGAGTTTATTCAAGTGTGTTAAAGCAGTCAGCCTTGCAGCAGTGTATCACCACACAAGCCAAAAGTCTAAATGCTGTACTAACATAATATTTCTCCTTCTTCACTCAGTTTTGAATAATTAATTTTGGAATAATGTTGAATTAGTGTTGAATCATTGGTCATAAGCTCAGACATTTGGATCTGGTTTAATTCAGTGTATTTCCTCCTTGTGCGTTTAATGTGTAATTTAGGCGAGAAACCAAAGAAATTAGCATGTGTAAAGGCAGACTGTGTTGCTAATACTGCACTGAGCGTGAATTGGGGAAAGGTGTTCAAATGTTCAGTTAATGATAATGACTGATCAAGTACATCGACATCATAAACTTGTAAATGCTTGACTAATCAGCACCAGCATTGCCCACTGGGAAACACAAAGATGCACAATTTCGCACAAAATAAAATTTCATAAGGTTGATGCATTGTGCTTCATAGACAGCTAGCTCTGTTTACTTTCAATGGCGAATGACTGGGATGCTTAATTATTGCCATTATGAAGACCTGCTTACAAATGGGCCTAATCATCCCTTTGACAGCTCACGCTAATGCTAACCTCAGTCTTACCACCCCAGCCATGTCTTTACATATGACTAATCTCACCCAGGGGCTAGTGTTAGTGGCTAATTTGTTACCAGCAGTGTAGGTGTGTCTGAAAACATATTTGCGGAAAGCTGTTTGATAATTGATGATATAACATCAGTACATGCTAAAGCACTCCGACATTTGCCCCGTGCGATGATACACTGATGCCTGACCGCTTTAACACACCTGAATAAACTCATTAGCTAATTGCAAAAGCCTCCAGGAGAAAAACGAAGTAAGTAAGACATGCGCACACACACAAACACACACACACACACACACAAGAAAGATGTACGTGAAAAGCGGCTAAGCCTGAGTGTGTATGATTTGAGACTGCAATGATCACATTTAGAATCCCATCAGACCTTGCAAGTATGTGTCATGATTCATAATCACAATGCTTTGCAGTGAAAAGGAAGTCACACAGACACGCACTTCAAACTATCTTACACATGCATGCACTTGTGCTGAGGATGATTTTTTGGACAATTGTAACATAATAATTCATTGATCAGCTCTTGAATCTTTGGTGATGCAAGAAGAAGAAACGTGATAAAGGAGTGGAATCAAAGCCAAGACACTGTCAGTCTATTTGAGTATATATAACACCTTTGAGAAATCATTCAATGACTAAAGCACTTGTCTTTTAATAGTAAAGGGACTGTCTAATTTGACAGCTGCTCTGGAGGCATTAGCTCTCACCTGATTTGATAAAATTAGCTTTGAACTGCAAGACAAAGGATACTGTAGAGAGTGTTTTCATCAACATCATTGAATGTCTTTCGAATATGGCCTTAAGAAAACCAACACATTGCTTCAACTCAAGCTGCATTCACTCATGCTGTAAAAGCCTACACAATGCTACATACCAAATGCAATACCATTTTGGACAGCTTTGTTGGTAAGAGTCTCTAAGCTTGTACACCCTTAACAGGTCACCAATCTTTTTAGGGTTCCACAAATGCAAACATCAAACCTTCATGTTATTCCTCAACAACTCAGTTTGTAACATGTATGCCCTTTATCCATTAAGCAAAGTCTAAATAACTTATTTGACATGCTTGTCTGGGAAATGTCTGACTTGCGTATTGTCCAGTGTCAGTGCACAATCTCTCAGAGTCTTCTAGAAAGGGAAGACTACTGCAACTAAAAAGGACACACTTCATACTTATTCCATGCACTTTGCTTTTTTTTGTTATTCACAAAAGTTTTGGTTACATAGTCAATCTGCAGGTATCAGAAGGTATCTGAAACTAGGTTTGGAAAAAGCAAGCACTGTGTCCCAGATTAAATAAAAAATGAAGATTCATTAATAAAACAATACAATATTTTCTCTCCAGACTTGTAGAGAAAATTCAAACTCAACACCGGCAACTATCAGGCCAAGATTTAAAACCAGCTCTCTAGAGCTGTAAGGTGATAGCGGTACTATGCCAGCTATTATTATTAATTGGATTTTTTTTTAGGTTTTACACCAGCTTATCCTATACCTTTTTTATTAAAGGTACAATTTTAAACTTCTTTATGACTTATCTTTAAAGCTCAGGTTGACTATTAAATAATAATTAATCATTTAATTGATATATTTTCAAAAGCAAGACAGATATGCACAAGGTCTGCTTATATAATACCCAGCATAGATCATTATATTTGAGCTCCTTTTATTTTAGCTCCAGGATCCAGTGTTGCATGACTACAGTTCATAAAACTAGAGATGAGCTTATAAGCATGCTGCTGAATTGATCTTACACCAATTATATAATAATAGAGGTTTGTCTATGTAAATGAATGTAAAAAGCTACAATGTCATAAAAATGCAGGAAAAACTAAGACAAGAAAATTGTGTTGCTCTAGCTTCATAATGCACAACATGAAAGAAAGATGAAAGAAATGCAGCTTAGTAGCAGTCATTTTATTTGTAGTGACGCTTACATTTCCATGTTTCAGTCCCACTTGAAAAAAGAAAGAAAGAAAATACACTATGGATATATCTGGATAAATGAGATGCTTCAGATATTGTAA
>JAUZST010090749.1:0-16185 GCA_034779995.1 Parotocinclus haroldoi
GGGGAGTCGGATTGGGATTTTGGTCGGTGCTGGGGTTTATTTTGGGGGGAGGGGGGGGTTAGGATTGGGATTTTGGTCGGTGCTGGGGTTTATTTTGGGGGGAGGGGGAGTCGGATTGGGATTTTGGTCGGTGCTGGGGTTAGGGTTTTATTTATGAATTCCTAACTCATCCGTTCTTTCTATTTTCAGTTTGATATCTCGGATGTGGTACGAACCATGAGACTGCAACGACAAGGCATGGTGCAGACTGAGGTACAAAATAAAACGAGGACAGCGTTTATAAATAAATACTTAAGTGACCTGCTTAATGAAAAGCTTTTTCCTCTGTAGGAGCAGTACATGTTCTGCTATCAGGTCGTGCTCTACGTGCTGAGATGTCTGCAGGTCGAGGAGAAGATTTCAGGATAGACCCCGGGACTCCCATTAAAACCTCACCCGATCAAACACACCTTTGAATCTTACTGACTTTTATTTTGTAAATTTCTCTCTCTCTCTCTCTCTCCTTTTGCTCCGACTCTCTTTTTCTTACAATCGATCAAAACGTTGATTTTTTTTTTTTTATAATTTATCTTTTTCAGCTGCTTTTTTAAAATAGAAACCTTGTAATGATTTTAAGAGCAAATAAAAGTCTGTTTTAAGTGTATTTTAAAGCTGCCTGGACAGATTATGACGACAGTATTTGCTTTGTAAATCTTCTTATCGGTCCCTGAGTGCCAGAGGAAGCCGAAGCTGAAGCGAGTGTGTGTACATATTTGGCGTTGGACAGATTTGATACGTCTGAGCTGTTACGTACTGGATGAAATGCAATTTGTAAATAAAAGACTATCGTGCCTTAAAAGTGTGTGCCCTGATTTTGTAATTGCAGTAGCATTTAAAAGCTTTAAACTGCTTTCTTGTTTGAATTTTGCTCTTTTAAAAAAAGCCTTGCTATTCCTAGCAGGATTTTTTTCCCTGTTGCCGATAACGTGGAAATATTATTTAAATGTTTTGGGGTTGTTTTTAGAGAATTGACATTAAGATCTTTTTTTTTTTTTAAATAAAATAAAAAATAAAAAAAAGCTTGAGCTTTTGTGAATCCTGTCCCGTCTTGCCTAAAGGATAAAGGCTGGGGGTTACAAAACACTTTGCCTATGTCATCTGACCCCTATGGCTTTCCAGCGCTCAAGCCTAGTTTCGAGCCGTTTTGACCCTTTGCGCTATCCGTAGTGTAGTTACGACACGGACAACATGGCGATTTGCGTTTGAGCCACGCTAGTGTGAAGTTCGGGACAGTTTTGGGTTTTTTCTACTGTTCTTTGTCTTTAAAAGGGCGTCGATTTCGGGTGATTATAAGGGTGAAACAAAAGCGCAGCCATGTCGGGACGGCACAACAACAAGCTGCCTACAAATTTACCTCAATTACAGAACCTGATCAAGAGAGATCCGAAATCCTACACCGAGGAGGTGAGCTGGATCATCTCAGACCTTCTCCTTACACACATTCATGTAAACACAGGAGACTAGACTTCACTATGACTGCTTTCTCGTTCACGGTTTAGCGATCTGTTAAGATCCTGCGCTGATGGATCAGCATCAGGGGGGCATAAACTTTATCACAGGCCACGTTTGGCGTGTTAAAAAAGATCCCAAAAGGCAGATTTAAGCAAGCAGGGGTCGAGTTTCCTCATAAAGCCGACACAATGTGCCCTTAAAGCAGGGATCTTCGTGCTTTTTGTGTATGATGGGAATGTAGTGTACGGGTACGGCTCGCTTAACGTCCGCGTGTGAGCACGCACATGAGAACAAATGGAAAGGAAATACGCTGAAGTGCGATCAGTTGAGACTAATAAATGTGAACATCGAAGCTAGGCAAGGCTCACGCCACACTTTTTCTAGTATTTCCTCAATCCGTCATACTGAGCATGAGCAAAAGTTTGAGCCCCCTAAACGTCTGTGTTTAAAACGTGCGGCTTTGGTTTACTCGCTGACTTCGTCCTGTCCAGTTGAGTCGAAAGAAGAGTCCCCCAGAAGCACGCTTTGGATCAGATCGGCTGATCAGACGTCTGTAGGTTTTCTTGAACGCCTGTTTTTGTTTCCTCCCAAGTTCTTGCAGCAGCTCCGTCACTACCAGTCCAACCTTCAGGTTTTCAAACACCAGCCGGACAAACCCAACAAAGATCTGGCTGACCTGGTCATGTTTTTAGCTCAGGTGAGGACCCGTCGTCCCACAGTCTATTCGTCCGTCCGGTACCCTGGTGCTCAGTCGCTGTCGTGATCTTCTACAGGTTGGTCACTGCTATTTGACGGAGCTTTCGAATTTCCCCAAAGAGCTGACCGAGCTGCTCCTGAATCACCACACGGTGCTGGACACGGACCTCCGCATGGTGAGAGGACCCAGGCCAGAAGTACGAGTTCTAGAAATTCCGCTTGAACATGCCATTCAGTGTGTCTCTGTGGTCTCCTGTCTCCTGTCCAGACGTTCTGCAAGGCCTTGATCCTTCTGAGGAACAAAGACCTGATCGAACCCACCAGTCTGCTGGAGCTCTTCTTCGAGCTCCTCCGCTGTCACGATAAACTGCTCCGTAAGGTCGGACCGAACCCAGACCGCCGAGGTATGACCCCTGCGGCCTTCCACGACCGCTCACGAGCTCTCTCCGCTCTCTCCGCAGACCCTCTACACGCACATCGTGACGGACATCAAGAACATCAACGCAAAACACAAGAACAACAAACTGAACACGGTGAGAGGCTCGCCTCGGGGCGACGTTTGACCCGCCGCTGCCGCGGTCCGTTTGAGGTCAGCTAGTTAAATCAATTAACCAAATTACCCAGCAGCAGAGCCCGGGTGGCACCGCGCCAGGTCATAAGCCCAGTACCCACAGTGCCTCGGGGTTTGAACCGACTGGACCGACGAGGAAAATGTGGAGTTTGAAGATAATTGATTTGTAATTGGCAGAGGTTTTTACTGATTTACCTCTTGATCCCTGATCTTGTTTGCAGTCGTTGCAGAACTTCATGTACACCATGCTGAGGGACTCGAACCCCATCGCTGCCAAGATGTCCTTGGACGTCATGATGGAGCTCTACAAGAGGAACATCTGGTGAGGACGGGACGAGAAACAAACCGGTCACCGGGTTCACCCTTTTCTATCCTAATACCTTATCATAGCGGTGACGAGTACTCGGCGCCTCCTACAGGACCAGCTGAACATGACATGTATCGCCGTTAGGGCTGCTTTTGCGGCTCTGACCCTCCTTGGGTATCTGGGAGGGGAAAAAGGAAATTTATTCCGACAAAACCAAATCAGATCAGCTGGTATTCAGGGTCCAGTATCGGTATCGAGAGAGAGAAAACTAGAATCGTTAAGTCTCTGCCCGTGATTATGTACGTCCTCTGACTTTCTTTTTCCCTGTCACTTTTCTTGATCGTGCGTTTAGGAACGACACCAAAACGGTGAACGTCATCACCACGGCCTGCTTCTCCAAAGTCACTAAGGTGTTTGGGGTTTTTTTCGTAGAACTTTAGAACGTCTGAGCTCTGTGGGGGCCTTGGTTTGATGTTTTGTTTCTTTTTTCCGCGTGTTTGTGTTGTTTATTAGATCCTGGTAGCGGGTCTTAAGTTTTTCTTGGGAAAGGATGAAGACGAGGAAAAAGGAAGCGACTCCGAGTCAGAGGTACGCCCACATTGGGGCGGTTTATTTTTACGAATGATGGAGCGTTCATTGTGTTTCCTCTTTAATTTGGCTAACGATTAAACGGTCTGACTGGTCTGATGTCGTTCCTCCAGGACGACGGTCCTACAGCCAGAGATTTAATGATCCGCTACGCGACGGGAAAGAAAACGTCCAAAAACAAGAAGAAGCATGAAAAGGCCATGAAAGTGCTCAAGGTGTGGTCAAGTTTTTATTTTTTTTATTTTTTTTATTTTTATTTTTTTTTTAGGAGGGGGGGATTAATCCCTCTTTTTTTTTATTCTTTGCAGTTATATTTGTACAGGATCTAAAATTTGTGAAAGTGGCTTAATATTTTTTTTAGTAAATAAAACCTTGACGACTCTGAAATTGATTTTCGGTAAGCACTTGCTTTTTCGAACACCAGGGGGCGCAAATATACGTTGTTTGTTCACTTTTTGTGTTGGAGAAAGCACTTTTCAACGTCGTTTGTAACGCCTAGCTTAATTTTTTTTCACCGCCGATTCTTTTGTGAAAAAAAGTACACTTTATTATTGGAAAAAACAACCCCAACAATCTGGCGGAGCTGCAACAAAACGTTTTGTTTAGGATTTCAAACTGTGAATTGTGGGACTCGTGGTTCCTGAACTCCTGCTCGTCGAACTTTTATCCTCGCAGAAACATAAAAAGAAGAAAAAGGTGGAGGTGTTCAATTTCTCCGCCATCCATCTGATCCACGATCCGCAGGGTAAGGCCCGTGCTGGACTGCTGACGTCACCACTTTCGTTTTCCTTCCGCCTTTTTCGCTTTTGTTCAAACCTGCCTGTTTTTGTTTCGTTTGGGCTTCCAGACTTTGCTGAGAAGCTCCTCAAGCAGCTGGAGAGCTCCAAAGAACGCTTCGAGGTGAAAATCATGATGATGGAGCTCATCTCCAGACTCGTAGGGATCCATGAGGTACGTCGACACGTGGCACGGAGCGCCCGGTCGGTAAGAAGTCAAGCCTTGATTTTTAAACGTCGTTCCTGTTCCCGTTCCAGCTTTTCCTCTTCAACTTCTACCCGTTTGTCCAGCGCTTCCTACAGCCCCATCAGAGAGGTAAAATCTCATACAAAGCACCTCCACCCCTAATTAACGTCGTGGAACGACTTGAAAGGTTGCCAGATTCCACTGGATGGAAAATAATAAAATACAAAAGCAGACCTGGCAACCATTTAGTCCGTTATCAGATTATTTAGGGCGTTTAAACACACGACTGTAACCAGGATTTTTGTTGTTGTTTTTTGTTTTTTTTTTTTTTTGCTTGCGGGATCTGGCAACCCCTGGCGAGGGAAGCGGTTAGCGGACCCTCGAAAGGCGTTGAAACGAACCGTTTAAAGAGTTAACATGACATTTTGAAGTTTGTTTGTGAGTTTACAAATGTAGTTGCCAGATCTTGGTCGGATTCATTACGAAATGATTAAGCGCGTGCTTCGTTTGGGTTTTAGAGGTGACCAAGATCCTCCTGTGTGCAGCCCAGGCGTCCCATCAGCTCGTTCCTCCTGAGGTACGTCCCGCCCAGAGGCAGACGGCAGAGGCGAAGAGTCGTTAAGTGATTCTTAAAGCGTCTTTTGTTCCTCTTGCAGATCATCGAGCCGGTCGTTATGACCATCGCCAACAACTTTGTAACGGACAGGAATTCGGGAGAGGTGATGACCGTCGGGTACGATTTTACACTCCGATATCGTGTGTTAGAGATTCTGCAGCTCTGTTTCACCCTAAAAACCATCTCTTTTTCTTTAGCTTTAAGTGCTTCTGTCATAAGTAAAAATCCTAATCCTAACGGATCCGTCTTTGTTCCTTCCCGCGTCAGGATTAACGCCATCAGGGAAGTCGTAGCTCGGTGTCCTCTCTCCATGTCAGAAGATCTGCTGCAGGATCTCGCCCAGTACAAATCTCACAAAGACAAAAGTACGTCCCTCTGTGCGTTTACGTTGTGTAGCCCGGAGTTCGGGGAAGGCCTGCGAGCGTCCCCGCTTCTTATTAAAGGAGCGTGAATACTTACGAAAATGTCCTCGTACGTCCCTTAAAGGTGCGATCAGTGACCTTGTTTTTGTAAACGTGTTTATTTTTGTTTAGGTCCTTTTCAAACGGCGGCAGTGCGCAAAAATATAGGCTCAGATTTTCAGAAATGTCGTGGACCACCGAGTTTAAGCCAATCAGAGCAAGGAAGCGTTCCTGCTCGACGCCCCAGGGTTCAGGGTTCTGTTTTTTTTGGTCAGGAGTTCCTGTTTAAATGCATATAATTTTCGTTTTATGATGATCTTAGGACGTTTGTCATTCCATCCTTATTCGGTGGAATGCTAGCAGGATTTAAAGTTCCAGTTGGTGAGTTCAACCCGGTTGAATAGTGTGTGAATAAAATACATTCGTAAAGGATGCAAAGATGTGGACCACCCATCTTATCCAGCCAATCAGGGCGAAGCATTCTCTTTGCAACATTGTTGCTTGTTTGTTTACAAAGCACAGCGAGAATCCTGCTCCCTGATTGGATTACGAATGGTACCTTCTGCCAGAGTACCTGACCGCACCTTTAATGCTGGTTAACCTGCAGCGCGATTGTTCCTTTTTGACCCCTCGCCCGCTGCATTTATGGGTGGGAATAGTTACATATTCCTTTTTGTTTTTTAATATGAAGCTGTGTGCTTGCGTTGTGCAGTATTTATCGCGGTGTGTGTGCGTGTCTGCAGATGTTGTGATGTCGTCCAGAGGACTCATTCAGCTCTTCAGAGATCTCAACCCGAAAATGCTGCACAGGAAAGATCGGGTGAGACGTCAAACTCCTCCTCCTTCTTAATAAATGAGGAAAAAGAGGGCGCGTTAGGTGTCAGGTTAGCTCCGGCAGAAAGATAACGGTGCACTCGGCATGTTTCAGCTCGGGATCTCGGGCTTAAAATCACAACATGCACTCGGGAGAAAGATCTTACGAGACCGTTGGGTCATTTCCGGGTCTTTTTTTTTTCTTTTTTTTTTTTTCTTTTTAACCAGGGCAAACCCACTGAATCGTCTACGGAAGCTCGGATCCATGATTACGGTGAGCTGGAGGCTAAAGATTATGTACCAGGAGCAGAAGTCCTGGCTCTGGAGGAGGAGGAGGAAGCTAAAGAAGAAAACGATGAAGGTGGAACATGTTTGTTCTTAAGCTTATTCAATCCCCAGTGAATGATGAGATGAAAGAAGAGCTTGATTTGGGTGGATTGTTCTCCTTTTCCCTCTCTAGACGGCTGGGAGAGTGCAAGCATGAGTGAGGAGGAGGAGGAGGAGGAGGATGGGGAATGGGTGAACGTGCACCACTCCTCAGATGAAGAGCAGGAGGAAGTGGTGAGGATCAGATTAAACCAGGGGTGCACAAACTTATTCCATGGGATGGAGGAGGGCCTAATTACACTGCTCACGATAATTAGGGGATAATTCCAAATAATATCTTCCTTCATGATATATCCCGTAATATTTGTGAGCAGTGTTTTTTGCTCAACTCTGTGTCTGTGTGTGTGTCTGTGTGTGTGTGTGTGTGTGTTAGGCAAAGAAGCTCCAGAGCATCCCTGCAGAAGAACGGAAAGCTAAAGCGTCAGCGGTCAGCGCCAGTCGCCTCCTCACGCAGGACGACTTCAAGAAGATCCGCCTGGCTCAGATGGCCAAAGACGTGAACTCGGCGCCCTCTAAAGGACAAAAGAGGAAGAACACGGACCGAGCCGACGATACAGAAAGGTAACGCCCTGAAGATGCGTTGATAACGTGTTAGTGATCAGACTGAGCTCGTCACAATGAGATCGTGTAAGTTGAAGAATAAATGGGACGTGGGTCGGTCCGTTTCAGAGGTGAGCTGCTCACACTGAGGGACATCGAGAGGTTACACAAAAAACCCAAATCTGATAAAGAGACCAGACTGGCTACTGCCATGGTGAGGAAGCTCACACGTTCATAACCAAACCTCATATCAGCTAAACCGTTGTTACCTTTTCATTTGTAACCTTCCGGGCCGCGATCTTCCCTCGTCTCTCAGGCCGGCCGGACAGACAGGAAGGAGTTTGTGAAGAAGAAGAGCAAGCTGAACCCCTTCGCCAGCACCAGCAACAAGGAGAAGAGGAAGAAGAAGAACTTTATGATGATGAGGCAGAGCCAGAACGTCCGAACCAAGGGCAAGCGCTCCTTCAGGGACAAGCAGGTAACGTTTCCCTGGCCTCCAAACTCAGCATCTCAATCTGATCCGTGGGACGTTCTGGAACAACAAGTCCAGTCCACTGGGCATCTTCGGTGGTCTTACGGGTGGTCCTTGTCTCGGTCGCCTGGTCATGGTGCTTTTGGACGATTTTGGAGCGCGGTAATAATATGCGATTTTCTTTTCAGATTGCTCTCAGAGACGCTCTGCTGAAGAAGAGGAAGTTTAAGTAACGCCCCGGTGGATTCGGGGGCGGCGGCGGCGTTTCTGTACACACCTCTGTCATTATGAAATATTATTAAATAGATTTTACACTGAAATAAACCGTTTCTTGTGTTTAATGTCATCGTTTGGGCTCGTTTCACTATTACTGGGCAGGGTTTTCCCAAAATCGCTCTCTTTTTTTCATCGTTAGTTTAAATAGCCTTGGCGTACGATCCTGTCCGGGGGCGTCGGCACGCACGCTTAGGAGATTTAACCGCCTTGTGGCGGATGGGCCGCAACAGTCTAAAAGCAGTTATTGACGGCGAGCACAGGGCGACAGCGGAAAGGAAAAACTCCCTATAGGTTATAAAAAGCTTGTGAGAATAAAGACTCGAAAAGGGACCAAAGTTATGGAATGGTTCATTTTATAGTAATCGTTTAAACAAACAAAAGATAAATATAAAAATTCAGAGAGAATCTATTTTTTAAATCTAATTACGTATGGATCATAATAAATACGATATTAGAAGGATTTACTTTAATAAAACTGTAGAGTATAAAACAATAGTGTACATCATTAACGAATTAATAAATCGAATTAAAATACGAGTTGTTATGTATTATGTTTTAGACTATATATTTATATTAGACTTTTTACTCCGAGGGATAATTAAAGACTCAAAAATAGTCTTTAGATCTTTTTTTTAAAAAGCTCTTTTGCAACTGTGTTGAGTCTTTTACGTTACCTCGGATTAATCAAGGATCAGCCTGTTTATTCCAAATTAATCAAAGGATAAAATAAAACTCGCTGCATGCTGGAGTTTTTATTATTTTTTTTTTAAACAACGGCGTGGCTAATCTTTAGCGCGTCTCGAGTTGTGATCGTGTTTTTAGTTTTGAATTAACCCGTGCACCCTTTGGAATCCAGCTCTGTTTCTTTTTAATTTCCTCCAGAGCTATAAAAACGAAGCTGTATGGCTATAAAAGGGTTTCAGGCTCCTGCAGATGGCGTTGCACGAGGATCATCTGGCTATAAATGCCTGCGTGGTGAGCGCTGGGATTCATAGATTGAGAAAAGGGGGTACAGTGCAGTCAATGTCTTGTTGTTTTAGGAGTCCAAAATGGACGCCACGAGTCATTCACATACAGACAGAAAACAGGTTCATTAAATCCAGATAACACATTTCCAGTCATAAACAGTCAAAATTTTGGGTTTCTTGTGTGTCACTCTGCTCTGTATGTTCATGGTATGCAGTCCCTTACGGAGTGTTTTCAGTCTTTCAGAAATTGGTTGTGAAGAACCAGCGTTAACTAGAACTAAAGAAACTAAAGAAACGGGCGAGCAAGAACCCTAGAATCAATAAAACAATTTTAGTAAGCATAAGATTCATCTAGGTGGGCAGTGCCCGTGGATGCCCCCGTGATGATCTCTCTCTCTCTCTCTTTCTTCTCGTTGCCATGATCTACTGTCCAGTCCCATATGACATAACATTATAAAAGAATTAAAAATTAAATAAAAGGACAGGACGTGACAAAAAATAAACATATGATGTAACATTATAGAATTTATTACAATAAAATACATTTTTTGTTCATTGTGCATCTGAATATTTTTTTTTCACATTTAAATTTTGTTTATGAATTTTTTGAGGGTGAATTTTTTTAGGAAGAATTTTTGGCGATTAATTTCTTTTTTTTTCATTGAAGTATTAGAGGTTAAAAAAAAAGCTTGATGATACAGATTTGCTTCCATAGAAGTAGTTTTTAGTCTCTTAATTTGTCTCTCTAATCTAATCTTTCTAGTCTGTCGTTTTGAAAAGTTTAAGCTGTTGTTTTCATGCATATTTTTTACATAATTTAATAAATTAAACCAAATTACACGATATGAGGTAAACATGACATATCTGCAGTTTGGTTTGTTTATTTATTAAATCATTTATTTAGACAGTCTGGCTTTATGGGCCCTTCAGGATTAACCTCCCAGTTCAGAACGATTTATTTATTGATTATTATTTACTTATTTATTGTATTATACGTTTAATACCTTTTACAGCAGGTTATTGTGTGTAACTGCCCATTTTCTGTCAACAAATCGCTACACACAATTCCTCTCACAGCGATTTCTGACGTCTTGAAAGGCGCGAACACCGGGAAACTACATTCCCCACAATCCCTTGCAGCTCGTCCAACGATAACAAGCCGCTTTCTCGTCAAATCCGACAAACTGCGTTTCTGAATTTACAGAGGTAAGACAGCGAATAAAATTACTTACACCGAATTTTCTGCCACTGCCACAATATGCTTTTATTATTAGGTCTTTTCATGGTGTTAGTTCTAAATAAAACATTTTTTTTAGCGGTTAGAGCTTTCTCTGGCCGACAGTGTATCTGTTTGAATGCTAATGCTAACCCGATACGTATAAATATGTTTCGTTTTATATTTAAGACAGAATATTTAAATTGTTCAGGATGGATATATGATATATGAAGGGCGTTTTTATTGCAGCACGTTATCCAAACCTGATTATTTACGAGGAGTAAAATAAGCGATTATTTCGTTTGATATTAAAATCTCCGTTATGTCTTGCATTATTTGAGCCGAACAGATTTGTTCGGGTTTTTAAATAGCTTTATTTTAACCAGTAAGACCGTATATACTTTTTTTTTTCTTAAGCTGGGTACATCCGAGTCAGGTTTAATGTATTGTTAATTGAGGGGACACCAAAAGTATGTGGACACGGCTTTGCATTGGTGGATTCTGACATTTCTGTCCAAACACTGGCAGAATGAGTAACGACGAGCTCAGTGAGTTGCTTAATCAAAGTGTTCCCGGTGTGGTGTAAAGCTGGACTTTCCAACCTATTTATATCCAGAAAATGCATCCCAGAGGAAAAAGTCCCTGTCCCTGTAGTGGAGGTCTCGGGTTCGATCCCAGGGTGGTGCGGCCTGGAGCCTTTCTGTGTGGAGTCTGCATGTCTTCCTCGTGTCTGCGTGGGTTTACTCCGGGTACTCCGGTTTCCTCCCACAGTCCAAAGACATATCGTATCGTGAAGTCCTACACTGAGCAAAATCGAACGGTTTACCAAAAAATGTCAATTCTTACCATAAATAAATAAAAGGATATTGGGGTGAGATTGAACTTCTCTCACAATCAAACATAGAGGGGGAAAAATACTGACCTTTTTTCCGATCTTGCTTTGTTCTTCAGAAGATTCCCCTTTTATTTTAATTAACTTTTTCAACTTATTTGATTGGCTTGCGGCTCCCGAGTTTTCGGAAGTGGGAGCAAGTTGGGGGCGCACGGCACGTGTGTATCATGGCTACACTGTTATGAGTTTCTTATTTATTCTTGAATGAAGGCATAGATGGGATAAGGGGCGCCACAGAAACGCAGAAAAAATATCTCGGAACAATTTCCGTAAAGTGTAACGATTGAGAGCAGGGACGGCTGAGGAATGCAGGCGTGTGTTTGCAGTTTGCTTAATAAGAAAACAATACGAATCCTCTATGTATGGAATGGAAATGGGACCCGTTCCGTACGACGATTCTTTAGCGTTGTGGCCTTAAACTGCTGCTTCCGCTTCCCTCTTGCTTCCTTGTGGACCGTGGTCCCGGTCGCAGTGTACTCTGGACCCTAAACATGCTCTGTGTAGCCAGGAATGCCTAAAGAGCACGGATTGAAAAAAACGTTGTCAGTTCATTCCTATTTGTTTTTCCGTTCATTAATACTGTTACTGTGAACGTATTTATTACATGACCTGTATCCAAGTTAATCCTTAAACATAACATCGGAGCTCCTTCTAGGTTTCTTCCTGAAGACTTAGGGAGTTTTTTTTTCCTTGCCACTGTCGCCCTAGGTTTTGCTCAAACCGGGATTGCATGTGACCTAAAATTGCAAAGTTGCTTCGGGACGATGCGCTGCGGAAATGAACCTGACTTGACTTGCCTATTGGTTCAGCTCAGGCCGGGACGAGCCTCCGTCCTGTGAGAAACAAAGGGCCTTTGATCGAGCCCGCTGTGAGACCCGTGCCGGCCTTGACCAGCGCCGTGAATGAATGTTGATGAGGTGAGTCCCACAGAGAGTCCATTCAGGAAAGGTCTGTTTAGCTTGATCAGTATCACCGTTCAGACGTCGCAAAGGTTGCAGCCGGGGCGGGGCGAGTCCCTTCCCTAATTCCCCTCCTTATCCCTCTGTCTCGGCAGGGGCGGGCGTGTGTGAGCGACCATGGTGCCGGTCGACACGGCGCCGGAGAACGGGAAGCAGCCCAAGGCCAGGAAGAGCGTCCCGGTGCGGTCGCCCGGTGCGGAGTGCGAAGCGGACGGGTCGTTCGTTTTCGAGGCCCACGAGGCCTGGAAGGATTTCCACAACTCGCTGAGGCAGTTCTATGAGAACGGAGAGCTCTGCGACGTCACGCTCAAGGTAACTCCGCCCTCTGCGCCTCGTCACCGGGGTTACGGAACGATGGCCATAACGATGTCGCGTTTCGATACGGTAACTCGACAAGTGGCCCCCGAGAACATTTGAAGCGCTTCAGTTAACGCAAACTCATGGCTGCAGCTTCACTGCCTAATCAGCCGGCGCATTTGGGCACGTGAACATGGTCGAGGTGCCCCCCTGGCATCGCTTCTGGGGCCGAGTATTTCAGAAGCTGCTGATC
The DNA here is from genome assembly GCA_034779995.1 of Parotocinclus haroldoi. Classification (NCBI taxonomy): domain Eukaryota; kingdom Metazoa; phylum Chordata; class Actinopteri; order Siluriformes; family Loricariidae; genus Parotocinclus; species Parotocinclus haroldoi. The sequence continues at coordinate 12,707 of JAUZST010090749.1, forward strand.
GACTGGGACTTTCTCCCACAGCGCCACTTCTGGGTTTCGAAGAGGAAATGGCCAGTCTCGACGATGCCAGCTGAACTCCAATAATCGCTCGTCACAACCGAGATATGAGCATCCAACCTTGATGCAGATGGGCTACGGGAGCAGAAGATCACACCCAGGCAACAGGCAACTGAAGCTACAGTTCATAGGGGCTCGAGAAATTTGGGACAACGCGACCGCGAACTGGAAACGCCGCCCGGTCTGGCTGTTGGCGGTGCCGTAGTGGTGCGGTGGGTATCTTCTTGGCACGTTTTGGGCTCCTTGATACCATCTGAGCGTTGTTGCTGACCCTTCATGAGGACGGGATAACGCGGCAAAGCTGAAATGGACTCGAACTGGGCTCTTGTGCCAGCGAGTTCCACCTCATCGGGCACCTTTTGGACGCGCGGGGACGGAAGATTGGCGTCACGGCTCGCCTGAATCGTATCGGACTGATCCCGGTAAAAATGACCGCTCGGAGTAATACCTTTTCTCCGTTCTCTCGTAGGTGGGCACCAAGCTGATCCCGTGCCACAAGCTGGTGCTGGCCTGCGTGGTGCCGTACTTCCGTGCCATGTTCCTCTCGGACATGGCCGAAGCCAAGCAGGAGCTGATCGAGATCCGAGACTTCGACGGCGACGCCATTCAGGACCTGGTACGCTTCGCCTACTCGTCGCGCCTGACGCTGACGGTGGAGAACGTCCAGCCGCTGCTCTACGCCGCCTGCATCCTGCAGGTGGAGCTGGTGGCGCGGGCCTGCTGCGAGTACATGAAGGCCCACTTCCACCCGTCCAACTGCCTGGCCGTGCGCACCTTCGCCGAGAGCCACCATCGCGTCGACCTCATGGACATGGCCGACCGCTACGCCTGCGAGAACTTCGCCCAGGTCTTGGAGAGCGACGACTTCACGCGCGTCTCCCCGCAGCACCTAAAGACGCTCCTCAGCTCCGGCGAGCTCAACATCCAGTCCGAGACGCAGGTGTACGAGGCCGCCGTCAAGTGGCTCAAAGCCAACCCGCAGCACCACGAGCGCTGGTTGCACCAGATCATGTCTCAGGTTCGAATCTCAGGGGTCTAGGCGAGCTTCGGTTAAAGGCTCGTACCGTTTCTATCTACTTCTTTATGTCTTTCTCGGGGGCTTTAGGTCCGTCTTCCTCTTTTGCCGGTCGACTTTCTGACCGGCGCCGTGGCCAAGGAGGAGATGATCAAGACCAACCTGAGCTGCCGTGACCTGCTGGACGAGGCCAGGAACTACCACCTCCACCTCAGCAACAAGAGCGTTCCCGACTTCGAGTACTCCGTCCGAACGACACCGCGGAAACACACGGCCGGTGAGAGCCAGGGTCCCAGCACCCGAACATACAAAAAAAAAGAAACCCATAGAAATGACAACAAACATACAAGGACGCCCCTGCCTTTTAAATGGTATGATCCGCTGCGTATTATAATTAAGACCATTTCTATATTCTACATTCGAATCAATCCTCAATGCCACTTTGTCTGGAGCTCGTGAGATTGTTGTCACGCGCCCAGACCGACTGCATTTTAGTAATCGCTTGTTAAGTCTCGTTTTTATGATTTTACGTCCAAACCTTTAGCCTTTTGTTTGCCACCCACCCACCAGGACCGGTGCGTCGTCACGTCGTTTTGTTTTAGCGGAAGACGGGTGTTCAGAAGCGCTCAAAAGTCGCCTCTTCTTGCCTTTTCTTCCCGCTGATAACCGTTTTTGAGTAAGGAGCGTAACAAAAAGCGATTCCTTCCCTCTTTGGAGCACGTCTTGAGCCTCGCGTTACGTTTGCGTCAAGCTTTTTACTTCTACGGCGGTTTTGGGATTGGCAGGGTGAGATTTGGGAGGGTTTTCGGAATCGGCGCTTCGAATCGATCCAGTTTGAACCCGGCTACCCTCGGCCGCCGAGCATCAAGATTTGACGAGGGCGCCGACGGAAAACGAACGCCGGTCCGTAGCGAGAGAGACCTGAACCCGTTTTTTTGTGGTTTTTTTTTGGCTGCTCTGTTTTTACCCGTGACCTCGCCCAGGCGTGCTGTTCTGCGTGGGGGGGCGCGGCGGCTCCGGAGACCCGTTCCGCAGCATCGAGTGCTACAACATCAGCAAGAACAGCTGGTTCTTCGGGCCCGAGATGAACAGCAGGCGGCGGCACGTGGGAGTCCTGTCAGTGGGAGGTGAGAGCGCTGCGGCCCCGGTTACGTTTAAATTCGATTTTAAGTAAAGCGCAGGCTCACGACGGCAGAACTCGTCTCCGCAGGCAAAGTGTACGCGGTGGGGGGTCACGACGGGAGCGAGCACCTGGGGAACATGGAAGTGTTCGACCCGCTCACCAGCAAGTGGATGATGAAGGCCTCCATGAACACCGAACGGTACCGTCTTTGTGAGGGCCGGTGATTTGGCTTACAGTTTAGGTCCAGGGTAGGCGTGTGTGCTGTTCTGACTCCGCCCGTGTGTGTGTGTGTGTGTGTGTGTGTGTGTGTGTGTAGGAGGGGCATCGCTCTGGCCACCCTGGGAGGTCCGATCTACGCCATCGGAGGCCTGGACGATAACTCGTGCTTCAGCGACGTGGAGCGCTACGATATCGAGGCCGACTGCTGGAGTGCCGTCGCCCCCATGAACACCCCCAGAGGAGGGGTGGGATCCGTCGCTTTAGGGGTGAGACTCGGTGACTCAAATGAGCCCTTATTCGTCCAATTCTTAAGGGTTGTTGTGAAAGAATCTTGTACTGGGAACAAGAAATCAATGGCATCGAAATTGTAAAGGCTTGAGCGAGTAAAATTAAAACATATTTCACAAGCATATTTTATTTTTTTTTTAAAAATTGGATCAGCAAACTGTAACAGCAGGTGTGTCTGAGGGAAGGGAGGCAAAACCGGTGACTCCTTTCGGGCCTTGTGTCCGGGTGTGGCTCCGAAACGTTGAAAAAAAAAAAAAAAAAAGTTTCATTTAATCGGCTTGGCATATTTTGCGATTGTTTTTCGGGGGGTTTTTTTGGACCCTCGGAATACATCTGGTATGCACAGCTGCTACATTTCTGTCATCAGAGCTACGTGTACGCCGTGGGAGGGAACGACGGCGTAGCCTCTCTGTCCAGCGTGGAGCGCTTCGACCCGCACCTCAACAAATGGAGCGACGTACGAGAGATGGGGCAGAGGCGAGCCGGAAACGGAGTCAGTGAGCTCAACGGCTGCCTCTACGTCGTAGGTACGGGGGGGGGTGGGGGGGGGAAGCGAGTTTAAAGGGGGCGTCATTCGGGTTGGGTTCGGCCGTTTGGCCGTCTAGTGACCAGACCTTATTCCAGAGTTTTGGGAGGGGACTGCTTTAGGAGATTTAGTCGTCAGATTGTCAGATAAAGGATCAATGAATCCTGTCGCAGTTTGAACGACTGGACTGAGCTCCATATAAGAAACGGCTGATCTCTGCGAGTTACAGGGCGGGGGACGGGGGGGGGGGG
>JAUZST010090760.1:0-19499 GCA_034779995.1 Parotocinclus haroldoi
ATATTATAGACAAAGCAAGCTCTGAGGTGACATCTGAAGACAATTGTATCTGTCTAGAAGCAGCAGGGTGGAATGGGATTGGTTGGATGGGGGACCCAGTGCAGGAAAATGTGCAGAGGACAGGCTGTTATCAATCCACAGACTATGAGTCACACTTCTGCACATATGTGATTCACTAAAGAAGAAAAAAACAAAAACATAAAAGCATCACAAACGTCTTTTGTCTTTTCCCAGATCTGTTGCAGCTGAAATAAAGGCTGGAGGTGAAAGAGATTCCTAGGTGTGCACTGCACTGTCTGCACCTCACAAACACCCACAAACACACACACACACACACTCACACACCTTCAAAAATACAGATCCGCTGCACTAAATGTACCGCAACATTTATAATATGCACTCTCACTTTGTGAGGTACACTGCTCATTAAAATAAAAATCGATTTATTTATTCAAATAAAGAATGATCCAATCACGTGGCAGGATGCCTTTTTTCAGATAAGCATGGTCAGAAGGAGCTTCTAAAGTTCAAACCGAGCCTCAAAACGGGTTGCTTTAAGTGACTTTGAACGTGGCCTGGTCGTTGATGCTAGACGGCCTGAGCTGAGCGTTTCAGAAGCTGCCGATCTACTGTGATTTCCGCACGCGGCGCCACCTGTAGGATTTACAGAGAATGGTCTGAAAACGAGAAAACGCTAAGAGGGCAGCCCCAGGTAACAACGCCACGCTGATGCCAGAGGAGAATGCAGACTGGATCGAGCTGATAGGAAGGGAAAGGGAACTCAAATAACAACCGCAGGACAGCATCTCTGATCGGGTCAAACCTTGAGGCAGATAGGCTACTGTAGCAGAAGACCACACCGTTTGCCGCTCCTGTCAGCCAAGAACAGGCAGCTGAAGCTACAATTCACACAAAACTGGACAACGTATGACTAAGAACGTTGCGTTGTGTCTTTGGGGTGAGTGGTCGTGACGACACAGACACCCGGGTGTAATGCAACATTGGGGGGGGCATTTATTCTTCCCACCTGTTTGAAGTACACGTAAGACAATCGACTTGAGCTTCATGACCTCTTTTCGGTCTCTCATGTACCTCATCAGCTCATCGTTTTCAAAAAGGAAAGAAGGGGATTCACTTATTATAAAATACAATGCAATAAAAAAGAAAATGAATCTACACATATGACATACCTGCACAGAGTACACATAACACAGTCGACCAGGCTTCATCAGCTCTTTTCGGTCGCTAAGCTAAATTTAGTCGACACCAATTACAGAAACACAAAAAGTACGTTCAGCTCCTCTACTTAACTAACACGTTGACGAATGCTCCACTAAGCAATTAGCGTCCATTTTGCCGCTCACAGTTGGCCTTGCGCTTCGCGACAACGGACACATGAAACTAGTATTTTTGTGCTTTTAGCTGTTCAAACATGCAGCCAGTCAACGCCCGAGTGATTAGCGCACTGGATAGGCTTAGAACGTTGCCTGAACAGAATGGTGGAGCTGCCCCACTAGGTACCCCCGGCTTAACATGGCGTCTTTTCGGAAAGAAAGAAAGATGAGACGGCCTCTCCCCTTGCCCCCAAGCTCGTTTTTGAAACTCCCACGTAAGTACCACGTAATGGAAGAATCCATACAGCAAGCTGTAAACTTATTTATCATTGACTTATATCTCATAATACCTCATTAGTAATCTATATCTCAGTGCTACACCTGGTCTGATCAGTTGTCTGATCAATTACTGCTGCCACAGTCGGATGGTCGGGCCAGAATTTGGCTTAAATACCACAAAAGCATATGGAGGCATCCTGCCTTGGATCAAGCTGCTCAGGCTGCTGGGGTTGTAATGCAATGGGGTGAGGGCATTTTCTCTGCACACTTTCAACCTCACAATAGCAGCTGAACATTGTTTAAAGCCCACAGTCTACCCGAGGATTGTTCCTGACCAGGTGCACCCCTTTATGGTAACGCTCCATGTCACAAAGCTCAAATCAACTCAAAGTAGAACGTCACTGTGCTTAAACTCTCCACGGTCACAATCCAGTCGAATGAATGGAAAATTCAGGCCGTCCCGAAGGCCACAGTGGGCCCAGGGTAAACATTGACCACCCAATAAAGCCCTGACACGCGGAGTAGGAATGCGATACTCAGGGTTACTCGTAATTCCATGCGTAAGCGGTCGTAATGTTTTGGTTTATCGGGGTAAACGCACTGTGGCTGCACCGGCCGCCGTGCTTCCGCTTGGCATTTATAGTCCTCCGCACTGTGATATAGCTTTGTGTGCTTTCTGTGCCATCAGGACTCCTTCGGTCTTATTCCGTACCCGTTCTCTGTTGTGTTATCCGGCCAAGCTAAGAAAAAACAGCCTGCACTCCTAGCAGAGATTATATGTACCATTTTCAGACAGCTCAATGGTTTTAGGGTCATAAACGGTAATGAAAGCCATTCATGAGAGCCACGACCACCACTTTTCATTCCTAGCCTGCATACAGTGTTACAGAGTTCAAACTCTGCCAAAACCTAGGAGAGAATTTATTTTCCTGGTCCACAGAGCGTTTGATTACTCGTTTGAATCGACTGTTTTAGCGCACCGGCACTCTTTAATGGCGCTTCTTTTAAATTATTCCCCCTTTAAAGCCTCTCTGATTGTGCATAATGAAAACTCTCGGGTAGATTTGGGACACGGTGGAGTTGCCGAAGGTTAAGGGAGAATACAGCGTAGGTCAGACCATGCTGACATTTCATCCAGTCTCAGAAGCAAAGCAGGGTTGGGCCTCATCAGTATCCTAATATCATTATCATAGGAAACTTCCTGGGAATTCCATGGGCCAGCTCTTCTTCCGGTACCAATTCCAAACCTCACTTCAAGCTCGTTTATACTTTCCTGGAGGCTGCTGACCTCACCCGTTTAAAACCACGTCATTATTTACCTCATTTCTGGCCCTTAATTGTCCCCAACTTTGTTTGAATTATTGTTTATTCAATTGTAATTATAGTTTAGAAAATTATATTGAATCATAATTTATTATTTTAAAAAATATATAAAAAAATAAAGTCATATATAATAATATTATCATATTATATTTTATATTATCTATTTTGTAATATATTATATGTGTTATAAATTAATTAAGTGATATATAATTAAATATAGTATAATAAAGTATCATTAAAATGAATTATAATTCGATTGTAATCATAGTTTAGAAAATTCTATTGAATTTTAATTTATTATTTTAAATATATATAAAAAAATTAAATAATATATAATAATATTATCATATTATATTTGATATTATATATTTTATAATATATTATATGTGTTATAAATTAATTAGATGATAAATAATTAAATATAATATAATAAAGTATCATTAAAATGAATTCTAATTCAATTGTAATTAATTTAAAAATATAAACATATAAATCATAATTAAATATTAGACACACACACACACACACACATATATATATATATAATATATATAAAAATATATAGATATAATAATAATATCAGTATACTATATTATAGTTTATATATATATATATAATACTATATTTAAATTAATTATATCATATATAATTAAATATATAATGAAGTATAATTAATATGAACTATAATTCAATTGTAAACATATAAATCATAATTTAATATTATACTATATATATATATATATATATGTGTGTGTGTGTGTGAGTATGTGTGTTTGTGTGCGTGTGGGTAATTTTTAATTACCATTAATATGTTTATATAATTTAATTTCAATTGATTTATTTTTTTTTATTTATTTGATTTTTTTTTTTCTTTCTTATTATATTTAGGGATTCTTTTCTATCCACTGTCACCCTAGGCATCCTTAGGCTAACAGAAGATAATATGAAATTGTAATGCTGATTTGAGACAATGTTTTGTTATATTGATTTAAGTCAGACTTGGAATAACTACAGTAATAATTTTAGACCAAAACTGACACCTACAGCAGCCTCTTTAAAATGTTTTGGGTCTCGTTTCAGAGCGCACCAAACACGCTTATTTACACTTGGAGCGAGAGACACTTTAAGTAGCTCATAAAACAATGTCCTCAGCAGCTCACCATACCCCTTATTTTATATTCCAGTACATGGATAACATGTCATGCAAAGATGAGTCACGGCTCTGTTCCCGAACAGGTGGTACGGCCCATTCATTTCTTTCCATCTGCAGTCATCAGAACCGGTGCAGAAGTATATGGACACGGCCTATAAAAAATAATAATAAAAAGCCTGAGCCTCCCTGTGCTGATACATGGAGGGAGGAGGATGGTCACAATTACGGATGAAAGGCACACAGTCGTACAGATGGCAGCTTTATAACTTGAAACCTTTCGCTTTGAAATTAGCATGGCATGAGATGAAATGCGGTGTTATTTCTGGCAAATTGAAAAGCTGCTCCATCATGCGTTCCTCCTACTGATTTTGCACATCAGAAACCCCGAGCTACAGTAAATCACCTTCATCTTTGTACCCTGTGGAGGTACATCAGCCGGTTGGAGGTACCTGACTGCGTTTACTTCGAATCAAATCCAATCAAATTTATTTATACAGCACATGTGGATCTGTAGCAGTTGAACGAACGTGCTGTACAGACAAGATGCAAACAATAGCTACGCACAAACACACCAAAACGCGAGGAAACATCGCACACAAAACCGCTCCCCAACTGTGTTCAAAGCCAGTCTGTGCTTCAATTAAAGATTTCTAGGGTTTCCAGTCCACGTCTCACACCGAATTTGGAGGGGTACAGCTGCTTGCCAATCAGTCACAAGCGTGCATAACGTTAAGTCTGTCAAACAACACATATATTAGGCCATTTAACACGAAAGCGGGCACTACTCTGCCACGTAGGAGTAATAAAGAAAAAATGTATGTTAAAAAAAGCACGGGGGGCTCAGTGGGTAGCGCCGCCACCTCACAGCAAGAAGGTCCCGGGTTCGATCCCAGGGCGGGGCGGCCTGGGTCCTTTCTTTGTGGAGTCTGTATGTCCTCCCCGTGTCTGCGTGGGTTTACTCCGGGTACTCAGGTTTCCTCCCACAGTCCAAAGAAATGCGTGTTAGGTTATTTAATATCTCTAAAGTGGCCCTTAGTGTGTGACAGTGTGTTTGTGAGGATGGATTGGCGACCGTTCTAGGGTTGTTCCTGTCCTTGCGCCCAGTGTGGATTAAGCGGAAGATGATCGTCATTGCATTAACCGGCTGTTTAAAGTATGCTCTCTTTTATGGTCTAATATGTTCTCACATCGATTCTTTTAGTCAGTTATATTTCTTGCCCTGCAAATTTGGGTTTGGATATTTATAAGGGCCCTTTGATACAAAGCTTTGATATACAGCTTATCTAACTCTGACCATCAGGAACCGTTCAGAGACGCCCGGATAGAACTATTTACCCTTTTTTTTTTTAAATATCCTGACACGTACAATTACAAATACCATATACATGCTCCATTTTCTTTTTAAAACAGAATAAAGTAAAACAAATAAGTGTATATATATATTACAGAGTGTAATGTGCCAAACATTAGTAAGCAAAAGAAACTTGAGGAAACAGACCCTAATCAACCCCACCCCATCCTCCCTCGGCTCGCCACGACCAGTGGACATATTACTAAAGATTGAGGCAATATAAAGGGTTCAGAAGAAAAAAAAAACAGAACCCAAGCGCACATTCAATTGGGTAAAACCTCTAAATTAGCGGAATAGGAGATAAAAGGTTGCCACTTGTGGAAACTTGTTTGGCTGTACATCCTCGCAGCGTGCATTTGGTTTTCTCAAGTTTTAAAAAGAACATGATGTCTTCCAGCCATCGGGAAATAGTAGGATATCTGGTAGACTTCCACTGCAATAATAAGGAACGTCTAGCTAGTAGGCTATAATCGATTTACACATTCTATTGTAGTTTCCCACTAAACCTGAGCCACAGATAAACTGCCCCCTTGTTTGGACTGACTGGACTGTGGATGTGGACTGTGGTGGCCTAGTGATTAAGGTACTACACTATGGACCAGAAGGTCCAGGGTTCAAATCCCACCTCTACCACAGTTGGGTCCCTGAGCAAGGCCCTTAACCCAGAATTGCTTGGATTGTAAAAAATGTATTCATTGTAAGTCTTATAAACATGTAAAATGAAAATTCTCTGCTGTTTATTGTCATGTATCTCTTTTTCATAGGGGGAAGTGCCACCACTAAAGGGCGGGTGTCTCTAATAAAATGACCGCTTGGCATATTTTATGATGCACCCGCACCTGTAATCAGCACACTATGTAGACCAAAAACAAATATATATGTACAACTGAACAATTTAAGTAATGTTAATAATGTAGTATGATTTGTAATAAACAGCAGAAAAAGTGTCGTGTACTGTGCAAAAGTCTTAGGCCACCATTAGATTTGTTGTTTTGGCAATGCTGTAATGTCCACATAGGTCACATCTTGTCGATGACTGGACCCAAACCCAATGTCAATCTTGGATTTGTCGCTCTATAATCTTCTTTTCCGCTGATCTTCATTCCAATCCTTGCGAGCTTTAGTACAGCTTATCTTTTTCACCCCCGTTCCTCTTCTGCAAAAAAAAAAAATGCTTTATTGGCTCCTACCCTTCCAAGAATATTTCCGATCAAGCTTTGGGCAGAAGCATCAAGTTTGTGTCTCAGTGAAGCTCAGATAAGCTTGCTTTTTCTCAAGTGTAAGGGGAGGTCACACTAAATACTACCACAGTAATAATAGAATGTAATACTAAATAATACCACTGCAGCCTATAGAAGCTTTTTGTTCTGGGTCGATATCGAAACACGGCATAGTCGTTTCAAGTATTTTCTGCTTGTATTATTAGTAATAAAAACAGAGAAATAGAGAAATGAAACGATAATATGTCTAATCTAATGGCCTCAGACTTTTGCACAGTGCTGTAAATGTCTATATATAACATGCTTCGTGCTGTTCGAGACACGAGAGCATGGCAGGCTTGATATTTTCTCTGGATATGAGCTGGATATGACACTGCTGTTTTTATCCCGACTGTCTGCAGTAACAGCATCTTTATCAGTTATCAGTGAGATCTCGTCTGAAGATCAGATCCTAAATCCTTCATGTTCTCACATCACAGAGAGGTCTGAGCGAAGTGCAGGGGGGAATCACGGAGAATACAACAGCATCGGAAATCCAGATCGGTCTCAAGGGACTTTATACTTCAGTAGGTTAGTTGCTGGAAAGAACTAAAGCTAAGGAACTTTGAATAAAAGCTCCTGTGGGTGTAGCGTGCAGATGTCTTGATACTTTCGTCCATATTATACATTTACATCATTTTAGGGACGCCCTTACCCAGAGCGGCTTACAATCCAAGCCATGGTGGGTTAAGGGCCTTGCTCAGTGACCCAACTGTGGCAGAGGTGGGATTTGAACCCTGGACCTTCTGGTCCATAGTCCAGTATCTTACCCACAGTCCATATAGTGGACTTTCATTTTTTTTTATTTTAATCTACAGTTATATTAATATTCTTAAGCATACCGTTATACAATAAATAAAGTAAGTCTACTATACACCATGATTTTGGGGTTGAATTCGGGAATACATTTATTTTTTTTTACCGATTTGATTACGCATGAGGAAATATAAGACATTTCCCTGTCAGAAACGTCCAAAGTTTTCCCTCCGAAATGAATGTGTCGCGGGAAGAAAAAGAGTGAGTGAAAATGACCCGAGGTCTTTCGGCGAGTGGGGAAGCAATTTCATTTTAAAGGTCGTTTGGTGTGTTTTTCCCACAAGAGCCCCGTGTTGTATTGGACAAACTCGGTGATAGAGCGCGTAGAGAAAGTTTAATATGCTTTCTGAGCACTTTATGTAATGTTGCAAGGGCATACCTATCATAGAGAGAGATTCAAATTATTACAGAACTGTCCACATTTTATTTCGCTACGCTCTTTGTACAGGCTGAGAAAGCGCCATAAAGCTGAAAATGATTTCAATTACTTCTAATAAGTAGTAAAGCTCCGAAGAAAATGGAAGTCAGCTCCTAAATCAATTTTAGACCTTTTTTTTGTGTAACTGTCCAGCGTTTTACAAGTATAGGACATAAAAGTGATCTATTTTTAGCCGTTACTATAAAGAGAGGTAGCAACTAAAAGGGTTGGGCACTAAAGAGTCGACGAAACAGCATATTATATTGGAATTAACACCCGGTGCATGCAATTATCCTTACTGGACAGTCATTATACACTAACGGTACTACTAATAGTTATACACAGCATGAGCAAAGTTATGACATGGTCTGTAAATCTGTTATGGCTGTATCATACCTCTGCTCATACTCTGTAATTACAATGTCATGACGTCCTCAAAACTGTGTCCTTCGCCTTTATTTCTCTGCTACTTTTGAATTCCTGTAAATCATTGCCTTGTCATCTGCGTACTTTGTTGCGTTACTAACCATCATTACTGCAATATCATTGTCAAAACCGAGCCTGTGATTAACCGTCTATAGTGTGCTATCGGTGCCATATCTCTGCCTATACTGTTATTTAATGTCACTACTGTGCTGTCTTTGTTATTGCTGAACTTGTGTTATTTTATTAAATGCCATTACTGCACTATCACATCCAAAAATGGTCCTCCTGTTAGGAGACCGACTTTGCGCTCCCGTGCGAGTCGCCGTCCTCACCGATTGCTCTGTAACGGCACGGTTTATATCCGGTGCTTAATTGGCGACGTGATGACGAACACCTGGAGCTTGCGTTACTTAAGTGCCGGACCTAGCGTTGTTCGTGGCCACGTCGTCACACGCAGTACGTACTGAGTAGTACTCACTCCGTACTACTACTTAGCGTCACTCCATTCGCTTGGCTGCTCTGTTTGGGATGCGCCCCAGTGCTCTCAGCACTTTCAGCACACTTACGCTTGAACTCGCCCCCTGGCGTTCTGGAGCTGCTCCCCGCCACTCGATCTGGGACGCAAATCAATATACATTCTGTTATTAATTCTCATTACTGCACTATCATAGCCAAAAATGGTCCTATTGTCTGTTAGTCTGTCATTACTGCACTATCATAGCCAAATTTGATCCTCTGTTCTGTTATTGATTCTCGTTATTGCACTATCATAGCCAAAAATGGTCCTATTCTCTGTTAGTCTGTCATTACTGCACTATCATAGCCAAAAATGGTCCTATTCTCTGTTAGTCTGTCATTACTTCACTATCATAGCCAAAATTGATCCTCTGTTGTGCTATTGACTCTCGTTATTGCACTATCATAGCCAAAAATGGTCCTCTGTTCTGTTATTGACTCTCATTACTGCACTATCATAGCCAAAAATGGTCCTCTTCTCTGTTAGTCTGTCATTACTGCACTATCATAGCCAAAAATGGTCCTCTGTTCTGTTATTGCCTGTCATTACTGCACTATCATATTCAAATATCGACCTTATTGTAAAAAAACTGGACCTCTAATGTACTATAATTGTCATGTCTTTGCCTGTGCTGTTTTATTAACATGACATTAACATTTATTACTATTACCATCATAGTCATAGCTGTGACTGTAGTGTGTTATTATTCTACCATTACTGTACTGTAATTGTCAAAACTCTACACTGTGCTGTTTTATTTACATGGTATTAACTGTTATGACTGTGCTATCTTTGTGAAGTACTGTGCCTAGACTGTGTTGTCATATCAGCTGAAACACAGTGATGACACAGCGATAATACACTATCGCGAGCCCATACATTGTTACGATACAATAATAGTGCCGTAATAAGACCTTGAACACACAGTAATGACAAGGCAATGCAACAATAGGGACAGATTTTATAATACGGTAATAAAATTAAAAAATGAAAATGAAAATTCTGAAATCAATGATAACAATTGGCAAATATGAGCAAAAGTGACTGTAATAACTCAGTAATTACACATTAATAATAAGAATTGACTAAAAATAACAGTAATTACCAAGCATGTGCACGGTTATAACATGTGAGGTGACAATAATGACAAATTTATCACATTGCAATGAGAATAACATGGCAATTTAAACAATGCAGGTGGCAGCTTCACTATGGGAATTAACAAATTCCTTATAAAAGCGAGAAAAAAAAACGGTAATTCAAAAGTATGTGAAGTGTTATAATATGATTAGCATAATGACAAGGTAAATAACATGATAAATACACAATAATAACAAATCCTAATGGCATAATAACCATAATTAGGGAATAGGAGAGTAATTAGTTGCTTTGTATAACGGTCATAGACATGCTTCTGAATGTGCTGCTGCCAGAAATGTATAATTTTTGATTAGTAAAATGATGTAAAACCAAGCTGGAAGTCTTCCAAATTGTCTGGAAAGAGAGTTTTGCCTTTAATAGAAAGACTCTGATGGAGGCTCGATCAGTGTGTAAGTCTTAGACCAAGTGCAAAAGTCTTAGGCCACCATTAGAGTTGTTGTTTCAGCAGTGCTATAGTGATTTCTTGGCTGCTACCCTTCCAACAATACCATTTCCGGTATGGAGTGCCTACTTTTGGACTAGTGTCCTTGACCTTCTACTTTACCTTTTGAATTCCACAAGTTAGCACCACAGGATCTGGCCTCTTTAACCCTGTGAAACCCAAATATAGAAAAATGGTGATCCATCTCTCTTGTAGGAGGTCCACTCTTGGACCTTGCAAGTTTCAGAGATTTTGCCTTTGCCTCTGTGGCTCAGAGCTCCAATGTCATCCTTTGGTGTTGCCAAAAATGCTTGTTAACAAATAATAAACACATCACCTAATATTGGATACATAGCTGCACCTTTTTAATAAATAATGAATGCTTAATAAGCCACATAACCTTCTTAATTAGGGGTTATAAATAAGCCAAAACATTCATTCATCTATCCATCCATTATCTTCTGATTCATCCACACGGGGTCGCGGGCCAGCCGATGCCCATCTGGCAACTCTGGGCGCAAAGGCAGGAACAAGCCTAGATGGGATGCCAATCCATCGTAGGGCACACAGTCACACACACACACACAGTCACACGCTAAGGGCCACTTTAGAGTCACCAATTAACCTAACACGTGTGCCTTTGGACTGTTGGAGGAAACCGGAGTACCCAGAGTAAACCCACGCAGACACGGGGACACGCAAACACGCTCCCAAGCCACACCAATTTTACAAATTTTTTTCTTCACATATTGACCCTGGTATTTCCTGGTCAATTGTGGTATTGGCACTTCTTCCAGATAACATAGGGATGGGATGTCAGTCCATCACAGGAGTAAACAGAGGTCAGTGTTGGTCACCAAGCCTTCCTCCCCTCACTCAGTGTCACGATCAGGAGAGGAAGGAGAAGCAGCGGCGGACATAAGTGGAAGCGAATAAGGTTTATTTACAGTGTGAGACATATAACACAAGGTAATGAACAAGGCAAACACGAAAGATAGATAAACAAAACCAAACAGGTAAGCATACCAAGGACAAAGCCTATGAAGAACAGACAATGACCAAACAGAAGCAAAGGCAAAGCAAAAAGGGATACACATAAAGCACAAGAACCGAAAGAGCAAACAAAGGCTAGCAAGACAGGCTAACAAACAGCACAACAGACAAAGGTAAACAAGACAGGCTAACAAGCTAGGCTACAACAGCGGGAACATAGACTGAAGCAAACAAGGTAACAACACAAAATAACCACTAAACACAGGAAGGACCAGAAAGGGGAGAAAAGCAAAGGAAACAAGACAAACCAAGAGATGAAAAGCCGCAGGCAGACACAGACCAGAGAAACTCCACAGGAAAGACGGGAACTGACAACGAGTGGAGAGGAAGATCTCGCAAGACCATTCCTGGTCCCGTTAAATTCACAGGATCCCTATCGGATTTTAAGACCGGAGCCCATAATGCAGTATCCACAGACAGACAACATTTATTTAAACAAAAACACACATAGAAGGCATTTAAACGATAGTTGCAAACGTAATTCACACACGAGTCTGGTAGGGGCTTTGAACCCGGAGTCCAGAGTCCCGAGGGGCCCACTCCATAGCTGTCCAGGGGTCCGCGAACAGAATGGGTGCTGAGAGTCTGCTGGGGTCCTTTGCTTGGAGGTCCAGGGCCACAGGGTCCCACGAACGAGCTGGAGTGAAGCGGGTTCCATGGCAGAGGCGGGGGTCACGGTACCGCCATAATGGCTCCGCGCCAGAGGGTCCAGAGCGGCTTCGTGCCGGGGACCAGCAACAGCACCTAAGGGAGCTGGGGTACCTCGAACAAGCCCATAAAAAGGAAAAGAAAAAGAAACTAAAAACAGTCTGAACAGAAAAAAAGTAAAAGGACAAAAAAGGGGGAAAAATAAAAGCGGGCTTTAGAGCCAGGGATCTGAAGACGGCCGTGCTGGCCGAAGATCCGAGGGGCTACCCTGTTACGACCGGATACCTGGGTCGGTGCCGTTTGTGACCATAAAGTAACCCCTCCGGCCGCGGACCCAAACGCGAGCCATGCGAGCCGCGGGTCCAGGGAACAGCCCCCTCCAGCCTCGTGTCCCGGGCACCAGGGAGCCCTAAGCGGACTATAAAAGCGAAACATAAAAAAACAATGCGCGCACAGACAAAGGGAACACTCAAAACATAACACAGACAAACGGGGGATAACGTAATGAGCCGGCGAACACTCGCGTGTTCAATCGGCTCGTGTAACAAAATTGATTAACTTAAATAAAGAACAGGTGCATAAAATAAAGAAACAAAACCAATCGATGGCCAAACCAAAACAAACGTCATTACGGAGGTAGGGGGAAAACGGAAACACAACACTAAGGGATAGGGGTAAAATAACGCGAACAACGCAAAAGGGCTCGCAGTGCGAACCCTAACAGAAGAGGGGTATATATAAGAAAGCCAGAGGGTGACAACAGCGCCACCCACTGTACAGGAGGGAAAGCACCTAGGGAGAGCGCAGACAGCAGCCTGATCCTGATGCAGCAATCCAGCAAAAGGCCCCCAAAGTGGTGGGTCTGCATACTGGACTGCTGTGCCACCTGAGCACCTGACCCATACAATACTGTAAAAGAAGCTCAGCAGCTCAGACGTGGTACCTACAAAGGAACCATGCACAAGGTACAGTCAGTATTTAAGCCCCCTTGTAGAACAGAAACAGCTCTGGTTAGAGTAATAAATTATGTATGGTTGGCTTCTGACCAGGGTTTCATCTCACTGCTTGTACTACTCAATCTTAGTGCAGCTTTTTTTTTAAACTTTATAGATCACAATATTTTGATGGATAGGTTGGAAAATGTTTAGAGTCGAAGCACATGGTTCAAATCTCATCTCACAACTGTTAGCTTTTTGAAATAAAAGATGAGCTCTCTGCGTGCTGAAATGTTCGGCTTGGTGTTAGAGGCCCGATGTTGCAGGCCTGATGCTTTTTCAATGAGCATAATACCATTAGGTATAGCTATTTATAAACACGGTCTTAGATTTGTGAAGCTATTTTTAGGATACGTTTTTTTATACTGCATATCTCCCAAACCATAGAGGAATGTGTACAAGACACGAAACATTTGAGGTGGAGAAACATCCACCTACTAATTGACCACAGATTGCTAGAAGTGAGTTTACTGATTATATGGTGACTCACGATGGCTTCTCACTTTCTCCATGGGTTTGCAGTCTCTCTTTTGAGTCCCATTCACAGCACTGTGCAAAAGTTTAAGGACACCATTCGATTTGTCGGTTTTGCAGTGGGGTAACGTGTAATTGAAGGTCACACTACTTAGCCGATTCATTCTGATTGTTCAGTTATGATTGTTTTTTTTCTGGTTGTAAGTCAATAAAGAGACTAAGAAATAATTATGTATGGTCATCATACCATTGCTAAATCTATTCCAAAGACTTTTTGTACAGTATTGCAGATAAAATTGCCAGGACAGCCTTCAAAACGAATTCATAGGTCCGTTAGCTAATACTTTAAATATATGTTGTCTACGATAAAACATTGAGCTCTATGACATGATCAGATTTTTCTGGATTTTTATGGCACAGTGAATGAACACAGAATTACAATTCAAATTCGAAATGAATTTCTATAGCGTTTTTTATAATGGTGCGTTGCCTCAAAGCAGCTTTACAAAGCAGCTTTAATTGAATAATTATGTTGCGGTAACAGTAGAATAAAGTAAATAATACAATCAGTAATAACATGTAAATCAGTAATAAAATTCAAATTAGTTAAATAACAAAATCGATTAAAGTTAATCATTTGTCCAAGGGTTTTCTTCCTGAAATGGGAGATTATGACAGACAGGCTGAACAGGAATATTTTCAAATTTGCTGTATCAGTTAAAAAAAAGATTATGTAATTTCAGCACAATTAATCAATCATGTACAAAGTATATTATCTATAGTATGTTATCTAAGTCCCTGACCGGGCCAATAATGACCCAAGAAGGGCTCAACATCTGGATCCATCTCATTTTCCACATCTGGTTCGGTCACTGTGGAGCTTCATCTGCTGCATTTAGGCTCCATGTCTCTGGTGGCTTTAGTTTTGGCAAACTGTCGCCATGTGGTGGGGGTCTCATACCTGAACATTGGGGTATCCAAAAGATTTCTGTTGTTAGGAGAGTAACCTAGATTCATTGGTCAGACCGAAGTAACAGTCTGTCACATTATTCTTCTGTTCTCACCATATCATTGGAGCTGCAGGGCTCTTAGGTCAAGTCATCTCAGATTTATTTCTACAGCGCTTTTTTTTTTTTACAAGGGATCATGGTCTCAAATCAGCTTTACAATATTAGATTATCTTCCAAGACCAATCCCAAATTGAGGAAGCCTAGGGCGAAAGTAAAAAAAAAAAACCCTAAACATTAAGAGAAAGAAACCTTGGGGGTAAAAAAACTCCTCAAAACTCCTTATGCAGTTTTGTCTTGGGTGGATATATAAATATGGATACGTTTGGGTAGTGTATCTTTCTGCATTTGCGCTCGTAGACATGTTGTCCAGTTTTGAAAGACCTTCCATGTATATGCACTCAAGCCAATGCCAATTTAGAGTAACCAATTACCCTAATTTATGTCTTTTGGCTGTGGGAGGAAACTGAGTACCTGGAGTGAAACCACACAGACATGGGGAGGATATGCAGACGCCACACATAAAGGCACCCCGGGCCACCCCATCCAGGATTAGAACCCAGGAAACCCAGGAGACCTTCTTGCTGTGAGGCAGTGGTACCTGGCTCAGACAGACCACCAGTACAGAAGATCATCGATCCATCGCTAAACATGAGCAGCTTCCACAGTTTTGTTGTCCACCATCTAAACATCTTCACTCCATATTCCTGGATTTCCGGGTGCTTCGCAGAAGGAAATTTGTTGTTTCGCAGACGGAAATTTGGCACTCATTTTGTGCCCTGCCATTGACAGTCAGCCACCGTCACCTTCGTGTGCAGTGATGTCATGAATGAGAAACCTGGATTGCTATAGACTTGAACCATTTTGTTTTTAAGGACGAATCCAGGTTCTGTTTACGATCCTATGACGGTCGGGTTAGAATACCGAGGCCTTGTGGTAAGCTCTTTAGTCCTGCCTTTGCCGTGGAGCAAAACAAACACTGCCCCAACGGCTTGTGTAATGGATGAAGATCTACAGGCCCAGCTGCAACATCTGTGGGCAAATGTGCCACGGGATACCATACGGAATACCTCCATTTCCCAACCATATTGCATCTTACATCCACGCTAGAGGTGGCCAAACAGGGCTCCAGAGTCTCCTTTCACAACTTTTCAATACAGCTCTTTCCAATAACCGTATTCTTTCACTCTACGAATGTATTCACTTACACAAAGTTTACACAAAGTTTCATTCAATTCCAACAACTCGAATTCAATGTGGCTTCTTTTTTTTATATAAAGGTGCAGATCTGGGGGTTCAGGGGTATACACACTAAACTGGTATTTTATCTGGGGGTTTGTGGTTTTGGGTTTATGACAGTGGAACAATGGTTTGCTATCTGTTCCACTTTCTGGGTGCCCCCTTTAGATGCTGCATGCTCTAAAAGCTAGAGCTGCCAGAGTCCCCTCTCGCAGTGTCATCACCATTTCTATCTGCTTTAAAATGGTTTAATCTGTCCCTTCGCTGAGCCCCACATGTACCACTGACGTGTGGAGGTGGAAATCTTTCACTTTATGTCATTCCCATGCCTGGACTCACCAGATCCAGATTTAGTACTTGCCCTGTCTGGGGCTAACTGCATTACCCAACGCAGTGAATCATACCAGCTCTCCTCTGTGAATATTAACTCTTACAGTTCAACTGTCAGGACATAATTACTTAGGGACTTTTGTCTCGCCTCTGTCACCTCTGGCTTGGTCAGCAGGAGTCTCTGTTTGTCTCTTATGTACTTATGTATTTGAATAGGCAATTAATGTAATCAATCTGAAGTACAGGAAGTATGTGTGCAGTGTTACGAGATGTGGTGTTTTTTTAATAGGACCCAGGTATGCGGGATAAATGTATCCCATGATGTATAATAAGAATGTGGAAATAATATAAAACAACTGAAAAGGGATGAAGAGCGGAGCGTTAGGCTCCTAACACAAAAAACCAAAAGGATAAAGGGGCGTGCCACGGTATTGCATCCCGAGAGGGAGCTATGCCTGAATATGGTTTGGGACGTCTCCCAAATGGCGAGGCACGGAGGTAGCCCAAAAGCCAGGGAGCGAGCGTAAGCTGGAATGTGCATGCAATCAAGAAAAAGCCATGCCAGGGCGCGTGTGCCTCAAACACGCTCGCTCAGAGCGTGCGAGGAAAAACCCTCAAAGTGCCCCTAATAAACTAAATTTACCTCGGGGGTTACCCGCCCATACCGGTCCATCGGCACTAGAAGCCCCCGGACTTTACCACTATCTCTCGGGACGCGGCAGAGCACGACGACGCCGGTGGTCAGAACCACAAACCGACCGGAGATGAAATACCGGTGGAATAATGATGACCCGGCCCCAAACAGCGCTAACACCACGCCTTTATAGGATGTGAAGCAGCTGTTCGGGATCAGGACATAATCAGGATAATGGATATAAGCCGCCTCACCGATAGCTCTGTAATGGTGACCGGCGAGGACGACCGAACGCTCCTGAAGGTAAGAACCCTAACATGCAGTTTACTGAAGTATTAAAGTTATAATACTGACAAAGAGACAGTGCCTAAGCAATTAAATGTAAATGACTTAGGAGGTAGCCATGCTGCATGCCTTGGTGTGTGTGTGTGTGTGTGTGTGTGTGTGTGTGTGTGTGTGTGTGTGCGCGAGACTGCACAGGCTTGGGGTGTGAAAGCTTTGCCATTAACTCCCACCAGCTGCCAGTCTGTTTTTGCTTACTGTTTATTGAACCCTGCTAATTGCGTTTGTTTAAAGCCATACCTCCCTCTTCACACTCATCCATCCACCTTTACACACTCCATTATTTCAACATGGTACACAGCCTTCGCTCATACTTCCACACTGACCACACACTGTAAGACGACACACTCCTTATTTACGCTTGGGAGTACACTCTTATTTACAGCATCCATATCAGATCCACCTTCGATTAAACCTGAATGATGAACAATGACGGCAGCGGGAATCACGTGTCTGTTTCTTTGGCCTCTCTCGAGACGTGGCTGGGGTGTGAAACATTTGCCATTAACACCCACTGACTCTCATTCTGTCGCTGACCATCATTTAAAATGTTACATAACTGACTAATTAAAGGGCCACTGTGCATTTTTACTGCCCTGTCTTTGACAGGTTTTAACCATTTAATAGTGTTAAATAATGAATAAATGATCAAAGCTCTCATGTAAAAAGAGCTACTGTATATACATCAATTTGCCATTGTGCACGAAGGCGTGCCGGAGCTCCACTCCTCCTGGATCGATCGTATCTACTATCATGCCAAGTGTCGCCTCTGAACGGACATGCTCTCTTTCCTTTATTAAATCCTTTACTATATATTTCATAACCGTTATTAAATGCTTTACATCCTTCACTTTCACAGTTAGGATACAGTGTTAAGATTAAGATCACTTTGACTTTATTCTCAAAGCACCATGAATTTACCGTCAAAAGGTTTTTCTTAAAATACTACAACATTATGCTCAAAAGTTTTTGGCTTAAACCACAAACTTTATTCTTGAAAAATTATTTTTTCCATTTGTTTTACTTTTTTTTTTTTTAATACTAGAAATTTACTGTCAAAATGTTATGACTTTTTTATCCGAAACATTTCAACTTTATTCTAGAAATAATACTATTAAAAAGTCCTAATATTAATTTTTGTATTTTCGCGAACAATTTCAGCTTAATTCTTGAAAAACTCCAAATTGATTCTCAAAATATTATGATTTCTTTTCTTAAAATACTTCAACTTTATTCTATAAATGCTACACATTTATGAAACTTTTCAAATTTAGCCAAAAATGAATTTACTCTCAAAATACTAGTATAATATACTAGTATGCTAGTAATATACTAAAAATAATACTACTTTTTTCTTGAAACTTTGTAACTTTACTTTCAAAATACTACTCCTTAAGCTTTGAAATATTATTGCTTATTTCTTTTTTTTTTTACCTGTATTTTTGAAATACCCCAAATTGACCTAAAAGAGCAGGATTTTTTGTCTTGAAAAAAAAAAAAGTTCTTCTTTAAATACTATATTATTCTCAAAATATTAGGACTTTTGGCTTGAAATATTTTACATTTATTTTAGAAATACTACAAATTTACTCTCAAAATAGTAGGCCAAATTTAGCAAAAAAGTAAAAGAAAATGAATTTACTCTCAAAATAGTCTAACTTTTTTTTCTTAAAAATAGAATTACTACTCCTTTAGTCTCAAAATACTACAAAATATTATGACTTTTTAATTTTACGAAATATTTATATTTCATATTTATTCTTGAAAAAGTAGTTGGTCAGAACCCAATCAATCAAATGAGATAAAATGATTATACTTGGCCATTTGAATTTATGGTGACCCAACAGGCTTTCTGCGCCTGAGACACCAGTTCTGGGAATTCCCTCTGTAGATGAAAAAAGGAAACCTTAGTCTCATCGATTTATGCACTGGTCTTCTGTATCGTCTCTGTGTTTAAAGCTTGTTTAAAAGGTTGTGGTGGGTTTGAGTCCTGCCAGAGTTGAATTTTAATGGCTTAGTGGTTATGATATTTAATACCAGTTCTGTCAAACATACCTTGTTAAAATCTTCACCATCCTTCATTTTCACAGTTAGGATACAGTGTTAAGAGTTAGAGCATTTTGGCTTTATTCTCAAAGTACCATGGATTTACTGTCAAAATGTTTTTCTTGAAAAATGTTAACTTTCTTCTCTAAATACTACAAAATTATGCTTAAAATATTAGGCCTTTTTGTGAAATATTACATTTTACATTTCCAGCATTTAGCAGACGCTCTTATCCAGAGCGACTTACAATTAATACAGTCTTACATTTTTAAG
>JAUZST010090771.1:0-19498 GCA_034779995.1 Parotocinclus haroldoi
ACAAAAAAAATATTAAATATTTTTTTTTTCAATCAGAACTTAATATTGAATTATTGTTAGTGAAAGCATTTTGTGTTTTTTTTTATGTATGCCTATGTTTGTGTTGCTGTTGCGTGGCTCTATGGCTGTGTTTGTGTCGCTGTCTATGCATCCATGACCGGCACAGAATCATCCAGAATTATATCCGTCCGATTCCCGCCCTCGACGATCGTTCGGTGCATCTCTTATTAGGTGCAATGTTAAAAGATTGTGAAACCTTAGACCTTCTCAGGAAACCAATACCTTCTCAGGTGGTTCTTTTCCAAATAAAAAGTCTGAATGTTTATGGTTAGGCTGGCTCCACAAGGCTGGCACTAAGGGCACTCCTGGGCAAGTCCTGAGTGGCCTACATCGTGTCATGTGTAGACTGGTTGCTCACATCAGTTATTGGTCGTTTTTCCATCAACAGGAATGACTTCTTAGATTAATTTGAAATGTTATCATTACCAAGTCAAACCATTAAGAGCAAAAACAAATCAACCATCAATAGAACAGGACCGTGAAGTCATACAATATAGAGGGCATAAAATTGTTTTTATTCAGATACAAGACTCAACACAAAATTCCAAGCCGCTCGTTCAAGAGTTGTTCACACCCACTATATTTGTCAAGATGTGCTGGCGCATACAAAGACAGAATGGCGTTCAAGACCAATTTGAAAACTTAAACACAGAGATTCGGACTGTGGCGGCTTAGTGGTTAAGGCACCGGACTTTAGCCAGAAAATCCAGGGTTCAAATCTCACCTTTTGAAAGCTGCCATCACTGGGTCCTTAACCCACAGATGATTTGTAATTAGCTTTGGATAAGAGGTGTCAGCTAAATTACTAAATGTAAATGTTACTAAATAGAACTTTATAAGTGTACTTCCCCACAAAATCTAGATGATAAACTATTTTTAGTCACCAGCTCCTCTCTGTGTTTACATTTACGGCATTTAGCAGACGCCCCTCATCGAGGGCGACTTACAACTTGCTTAAGGACCCATGTGTGGCAGCCTGGCTGAGGTGGGATATGAACCCTGAACCATCAGGTCAATCAGGTCCAGAGTCCAGTACCTTAACCGCTAGGTTACCGCAGTCTCAGTGTTGCACCTTAACACCTTAACGACTGTCTCATCACAGCCATCTGGTCAACCCAGCACTTATGGGATGGCCATGTAACTGCAACCCAGTACTTGTTAACCAACATTATATTGTGTATGCTGCATTTACAGCTATGTGCCTTCTGCCCATTCAATTGGCATCTAACCTTTAATGGGCAATGGCTTAACAATTCTACTAAAAATCATTATATGCATCTAACTCTCATCTGAAAGACAGAAAACTAGTACAACCAGACCCTTGTGACACTTGCTGACAGGCAAGAGTATTTCTGTCTTAAAATGCATACAAAACTTTGATAAAATATGAAAAGATAATAATTACTGTATTGTACACAGTACCAAATGGTATTGAACATTTTCATATTTAAAATAAAACACTATGTGCAAAGTATCTAAATTCCTAGACTGGCAGTTTCTGACGTTAAAGGCACGTGTAATAAGGCACGTGTGTACAGTACACTAAAGCCTGTGGCTAAACGCGCAACAGAAGCACATAATGTAAGCACTCATGATTCTGACCTTATGATCGCCATACCAGAACAAAGTTTTTTGCAGGTTTTGAGCAAATCAACATTTCTAAATGGTAGGTCACTATAATTTACAACCAAGACAGCCACTTTGATCAAAGAAAGCAGCTCACACTGAGTAGATCTTCATCTCGATGCTGATTAGCCTCAGGAGAGAAAACAGAGCGCTCATGCAAGTGCAACAGCAAATACTCCATGCAGTGCATTATGCAGGAAAACCAGAGGGGAAAGGCAAATACTCTACATATGCTAAAAGGGCATTGGAAAACTTGAGGTTTACTTCATGTGCTTATTTGTCGTCTTCACTCTTCTTCTGCAAAACGTATTCTTCGGCAAAACCTATATTCCAGTAGTACATACCAAGCATTAAAAATAAATAAAACCCTAGCATTCTGTGATACTGTGGAAAACATGATATCACAAGTCCGGCCAAGCCTGCTCTTTCTAAAGGCATGTTTGGCTTACTTTCTCTCTGTTCCAATTGCTCCTTATTCCTCACTAATGCATTTCAGCATCGGTTACAACTAAACAGTGACACACAGGGCTCTATGGCCACTGTCAGTGCTTGATGTACAGACAATGCTCCTACCGCCTTATGCATCTAGAGCTGTAGAGTAGAGTGCAGGGGAGCTGCTGGGGGAATAGACATAATGGATGTTTTAGCTGAACTTTAAGTGTATTAAATGCGAGCACAACCGTTATAGCCATAACCTACATATTTCCATTTACTAAGTAAGCATGGGGACTGCATCTACTGCCAATTTAGTTATTAACAGAAAAGATTATATACAGGTGTGCTTTGATTCTTTTAAAAGTGATGCCAATCTAACAATCTGTTTCATCCTGAAAAGAAAAATGATTAAAAGGGGGATTTAAATTCATTTAGGACAAATGTTTGGCCCGTTTGTGTGATCTGTGCCAAATTGTACTTTAAGTACACTTATTGTAAGAGTTATTGGAAGCAAATAAAACTGTGGAAATGTAAAGATGATCAGATGTAAACGAGCACAAAATTAGCGTGACAGGATAAGTTTATACTGGGGTAAAACCGTACCATTAAAAGGAGGCTTTAATACCCTGGATACACGCCTCTAGCCTGGATACAATATATGATCGGGCATGGACGCATACCGGTTCAATATGGTATCCTGTGGCATATGGTTTCCCACAGATGCCACTGCTGTGCCAAAGCTGGTCCCATAAATGCTCAATTGGTGATAAATCTAACCAAGGGAGTGTTGCAACCTGTTAGTGACATACCTGGGAAACTCTTGCTGTGTGTGACCAAGCATTAACCTGTGGAAACCTTGCTATAATGGGCAACACGTGGCCTTAGGATGTTCTGCACACATTTCTGATCTGTTATTGTTCCCTGTATACAAGTGGTGACTGCTGTTATATGTGATGGCTCTCAGATTGCCACACCAGCATTTGGGGTAGTGTGTCACTCTGCAGCAAAAGCAGCACTGAATCGTGCACAACGATCCCTCCATACCCAACTATCCAGAACCTGGATTCATCGCTAGAAACGCTACACTTCCAGTCCATATGCGTCCATTCACAACACCACTATAAACAAAGGCAATGGTGACCAGCTATTTTACATTATGGGCACGTGACAGTAAACCTCCTTCTGCTACGTGCTTGGTAATGGTCCGGGCAAAGACAGGTGTGTGTACTGAAGGTGCCACCTGTGTCTGGGTGGTGGCCAACACGACAGTGGAAGCTGCGGGTGGTTTTCGGCAATCAAACAATTTCCTGTACTGGTGGTCTGTCTGGGCCGTCTGGAGCCTGTTCACTCGGTGAACTACAGCACCCATCACCTCCTAGCATATAGGTCACAAGGGCATACATGGCAGGCAATTGAAAAAGGTAATAGAAATGTCCAACCTCCACATCTGAGTCCAATGATGCCCCCCCCAAAACGTATGCCACAGAGGCAACACTCTCCAACAGGTATACTTTCACAATCTCACACCAATAGGTATACTACCCAAAGGTATCTTTTAAAGTTTTTTTATAGGACAGCAGAGGAAGCACTTTTACACCCTCTTGTCAAGACTCCGTGTCGAAATCAGACCACATCTGTAATCATTTCCACATCTGCCTGAGCCAATAACTCTATGGCGAGTATGTGGCAGTCCAACATTTATATTTGGGTGCGTTATGTATGTATGATGTATATTTTGTATTGTAAGGAGGAGGAGGCACACTGGCATGGTTTGGAAATGTACCAGATGTGTGTGGGTGCTCTGCCAAGAAAGATTTAATACCACTATCCTAGAGGTCAAAGTGAAGTGTACTCTTGTCAGGACAATTATTAGCTACCATTATTAGTGACCATAAAAGATTTGCTGCGTTAAGTAATTGATGTCTTATTCACTGGAATGTAATAAAGCATAATAATGAAATTCAGGTTTTCAAGGACACTGGACAGGAACAGGATAAATTCCACCCCAAAACAGGCAATTAGACATTGGCAAAATAGAGAAGCTACTTAGAGAGGAAAAACAAAGCAGAAGTAAACTTGGTCCACATTTTCAATTTAAAGACTCCATCAAATACAGACAGTCCAATATCCTGAGGTTCAATGCAAGCCAATTAAGGTGGAACAAATATCAAACCACATTACTTAAATCTATCATCTCACCATATTTAGCAGGCACTAAAGGGACCTTTAGAGACACATCATCCTGGTTATTAATAGTTTATTTTGCAGTGGAATAATGAACTCTTTACATGTTACCCTTTGCAAGACTAAATGTGTCAGAAATCAAACGCTGCAACAATTACATCACATCAGCCCCATAAAGTACGCTGACTGTAGCAAGAGTAGTCTGCTATTCAGCAACCAGGGTAGACAAACTAGTAAGTCATGATGGGAAAATAAATGGTATGCAATAACAGGAAGTCCTTTATCAAAACCAGAAAACTCACAACTGGAGAAGAAACCCGTCTTTCAAACAGACGATGCTTGAGAGCTTACAGACACAGTCACGATGCTGCATTGCTTCTTAAAAAGAAATATAGACATAGAGATCCTTTGATATTTCCTGTCCTAAGGTCAGAACAGTCCTACTGAAAATGACAACAATGCAAAAGTGTAATTGTGTAAACCAGTAATCAAGATAAGAGATATTTTATATGGGTAAGCTACCAGAATATAAGACACAAAGAAATGTAATGCTCAGTAGGACTTAATACATTGGGAATGGGAATAAACACATGGGACTTTAACATCTAGGCCACCCAAATAGGATGGGCGCACTTTTGAATCTTGGTTCTCCCAAGGTTTGTTCCTTACAACTTTTAGGGAGTTTTTCTTTGCCACCGTCACCCTAGGCTTGCTCAATTTGGGATTGGCCTTTTAAGATAACAATATTGTAAAGCTGCTTTAAGACAATGCTCCATTGTAAAAAGCGTTATAGAAATAAATGTGGCTTGAAACATGGAGACATGCGTAACAAATTTAAAACATCTTTGGGTTGGCAAGGAAAAAATGGGTTGAATATTTAAAACGGCAAACAAATGCAGTACCTCTTCAATACCATGGGAATAGTACATGAAATGCATGCAGGTATGTTCCCGTTTAAGATCCGCATTAGATTCTGTGAAATGGATGCTGATTGGGCATCATTATTTTGCTCAGAGTGTTTTATTATGAACAATAATAGGAAGTTAAAGACGGTATTCTACAATCTCTTTTTTATCTTTTATTAAACTTGAAACCGATAAGGAACGTTACTATCTTTTGCCTTTTCTGTCAGCAGGTTTTGCATAGGTTTGCTCATACTATTTGTCCGTCAGTTGTGAATAAGATTTGAGAGTGGCACAAATTTAGATTTTTCCCAAATCTGCTACATCAGTTGTTTTTTTGGTTTTTTTTTTACCTTTGGTCAAACGTTCAGATTGTATAATGAACAAACTTACCAGATTTGTTTTACTTTTTTAAATGGACGAATACATCCAATTAAAGCAAAGACTTAATATTTACAACGTTTTACACCCTTCTTCTTTAAGACTTTAGTCATTTTCCTCAGCATGCTGGGTCTTGACCGATGGCAACCCATTCTTGCCTAATCGGTGCTCTGAGTTGATCACAGTCTCTAAGCTTTTGTTCGTCTACCCTCTTTTTGAGGATTAATGGAGCATAGCCTACCTGTAAATGACTACCCAAGTCTAAAAACATCTTTATGTTTCACAAAAAGTTTCCAAACAGAGTGTGTACGCATAGACTCAACAATCTGATCATAGTGGGATTCCTGCAAGTATGGGATTATTCAAGTGGTAATGCAGATTAAGTAATCCGATAAAGAAAGCTGGATTTTACCCCAGTCAAAGTGTACGCAGTGCGCAGAGTGGCTAGA
Organism: Parotocinclus haroldoi; assembly: GCA_034779995.1. Lineage (NCBI taxonomy): Eukaryota > Metazoa > Chordata > Actinopteri > Siluriformes > Loricariidae > Parotocinclus > Parotocinclus haroldoi. The sequence goes on from JAUZST010090771.1 coordinate 6,038, forward strand.
ACATGGTTGCCAGATACGCCTAGCTATACAGCTTTGTGGAGACTCGCAGTACGGACTCCAGAAAAGAATTTGAATATTTAACATTAAGCATGGAAGCTTCCGTCACCTCTTTCTGTGGGGTAATTCTCTGGTTGCAAAAGAGAAATCTGATTATTGCCCAAGTCATATAAACCCGGATGTTTCCCATTCTCTGATTACTCAGTGCATGTATATTATAACTGACAAAATGTGATTTTCGGCAGTTGTCGGATTATTAAGTGCATGCGAACACAGTGTCTGCAATTTCCACAGCTACCCTGAGCAGAATGAAAAAGTGCCTTCAATGAATAGATAATTACACTAAATATATTGTATGTGTGCACTGGGAAAATGAAATGCATTTATCAGTTCTCTCTAGCATTACAATGATACAAATAATTTAACTCACAATGGAATTCAAAAGGAAATATATTACACTGACACCATGAAACCCAAGCCAGTTTTGCTTTAATACACACAAGCTTCAAGAGAGCCATCCTATCAAACAAGTCAACTTCTCAAGAATCTGTGTCTTTGGGACAGAGTATGTTGTATGCACACACGCACACACCAAGAGACAGGAATTAACCTAACACGCATGTCTTTGGACTGTGGGAGGAAACCGGAATACCCAGAGTAAACCCACGCAGATACGGGGAGGACATGCAGAGTCCACACAGAAAGGACCCAGGCCTCTCCACCCTGGGATTGAACCCGGGACCTTCTTGCTGTGGGGCAGCGCTGCTACCCATCATGCCACGTTGATGACCAAATCAGAAACATATTTGTAACTTGTAACTTGTATGTAATTCTGAGCTACAAACCTGCAACACAATAGGTTGTTGTTTTGTATTTTAATTTGATGTGTGATGCATGCCAGGTTACTACTTTTGTTTTATTTACTTTTTAATCCCCACTGTAATTCCTTTTTAAAAATTGTTCGATTTTAGCATGTAGTGTCCAGAGTTTTCACAGCTGCAGATCCATCCCACAGTCCCAGTCCAGCCCTCTGCCACTACTGTGATTGGCATGATTAACATGATTTTCCTTGATCACCTATTAAAAACACTTGTCTACAGCGGTCAAAAGTTACTTATTTGTGCACCAAGTTTAAGTCTGTTCGCCACCTGTGCTCATCCCTGTCTCCAACCAAAACGCCCCGTCTAATTTCTTTAAAACTTTTTTGGCATCCAACTGTAGAGTAATTTGCAAAACAGATTACAACAGCGTTCGTCTACCTTAAACACACTCCCCAGTGCACTTGATTCAGTGGGTTGAAGGAGTCCAAGCTCCACCCACCCACATTTTGAACCGGGTGTGAACCAAACTGATTCAAAAGCCTTTATCCCGCCATTTGAAGGCTTTGAATGCATTAAATGGTAGCATGCAGACACCGGGATTAAGGTGGCTTAACCAGCATTTTTTTTTCCAGGTTACTTTTCAACGTTCTTTTATGTTAAGTTATCAGAGCAACTGCAGAGTTGACTAACCCTTGTAAGTGGAACAACCTACAATTTTTAGGCATGTTATCGGGATATCCCTCTTTGTGGATTGAACAGGGCATTTCTTTAAAAAAAAAAAAAAATTACGTGTGCGGTCTGATGCCTGCGTTCTGTGGAACACTCCCGGTTGCTCCTATTACTTTCCTGTCAATTAGTCGTGAATAAGATAGAAGACAGATTTTTATTTCCTATTATAATTCTATAATGGGGTGGTTGCTTTTTACAAAGTTGATATTTGTTCACAATTCTGAGACTGTGGTGCGTCTGTGTGAGCGTGCGTTCCTGGGCAATTATTTTAGTCCCTTTAGTCCTTGCAGGGTTTCGTATTTTCCAAAGCAGATTTAATTTTAGCACATGTCAAGCTAATTTGTCTGGGTGAAATAACATTACACAAATGTAAATTAATTCACTTTATCCCATGTGATTTCTTTTATTTGCTCCATGCAGGTGCCATAATTGCCTTTCGTTATCCCCATTCCATTCATAGTTGACTTTACAGGAAACCAGTGAAATTAACTTGTCCTGAAAGAAGGTTGAAATTGACGCCCTCGCTGAATGCTTTTATAAATACAAAACAGAGACAAATTGGGGAACGTGGAATGAAATAGAAATGCGGTATGTAGCCAAAAGTGTGTAGACACCCACATAAAATTCAATAGCATTAGGCCAGTTTGTACTGCAAACATTCAACACAAAAAAGTCAGAGATTTTGGTAAAAAAAATCCGGTAAACCCGCACACGTATGTCACAGCCTTAGTGTGTGTTCATTCGCTGACCATTACAGAGACTGATCCATGTACCCTTTCACTCACACAGTTTCAGACACACCCGTAGATTTTTTTTAAATTCTGCTTTGTTTGTGGTTAGCATATGTTGCACTAAAGGAGTCATGGCCTCTAAGAAATGTAGGTGGTGGTATCACTGGACAGCAAAGAGTTTGCTTTCTGAGCACTTTCGGGCGTATTGTATGGATTTTGGGCTACTGATCACGAAACTGGCCTTCAAATATTCCTATCACATATTGTTCTGTAGTAATAAACTAGTAGTTTTATTTTCCAGGCATATTTTAACTGAGCATGCACCACAGTGAAGGTTCTATGCAAATGATGCTTTAGACATGCCAGGGCATGCACAGTCAGGTTAGGTGCTGGCAGGCAGACTGATGCAAAAAGTTGTAAAAGCATCGGACAAAGAAGGTGATAGATTTCACAGTTGGGTACGGATATTTTAATGAGAACTGATGGCAGAATTAAGGAAGGCATTCTTATTTAGCCACAAATCAGACAGTTCATTAATGGCAGGGACTTGAGACCTTGAGACCTGAGAAAATGGACGTTGTTGTGAATTTCCTTGGCAAGTACAGGACACAGACACGACTAAATCATATTCTGATTTCATACTCACCGTTTTTGGTGCATTCAGTTTCAGCAGGACATTGCGACAATGGAAATGCGGTTTCAGGGCAATTGGAACAGATCAGTGCTGGCCGTCTATTGTTGGACACTGACATGAGAGGCACCAGATGGAGATCGGAAATCAGCTACGACTACACATAATGCAATTTATTGCAAATAAATTCAACTAATTTAATTGCACGTTTCTCCCAGTTTCGTACACATTACAGAAAAAATAATTTTTCAGCACCTTACATGGAGCACAGCATTTGAAAAGAGTTGTACAGTGTATTTTTTGTTTCACTTTTACAAATGTTTGCGATAAACATACAAAAGTCCTAAGATCGAAGTGTGGACATTTCATCGTATTGCACTTTAATGTAACATTTTGAAAAGTTCTAGGTGCAAAAACCATCGTATTAAGCCATGAAACCATGCCATCATACCAAGTCTACCCTCGTGTGTAGTCTTATGCGCCGAGACCTTATTCATTTGGTCAGAAAGAATACTTTGTCACAATGCATAATGTTAGTGAGATATGAAATGGACTTTAAAAAATAAAAAAATAAAAAATAAAAAAAACACGAAATATATCTTGCAAAACAACAGCATGAACATTCAAATAACGGTTAATTCTTTCTAATGAGCTAGTGCAGGAACCCTAACAGGTGGTGCCATGTAGACACGATGCAGCAAGTAAATACACAATTCGGTTTCAGAGTTTGTACACACAACCTGTTGATACTGTACTAGATGCAAGAGGCAGCTATTTGTGGCTGTTTCCGTTCTTTTGTCTGGGAAGGTCAGTCAGTTACAGTAAGCATAACAGGAGTTCTAGTTGTTGTTTTTAAAGAAAATGTAGCGTAAATAACTCCTATAATTATCACGTACTGAAAATTGTAAATTCTCCTAAACTATTTCATGCAAAACTATTTCATTTTTTCCCAGCGAATTCACGAACACGCCACTCAGGCACTCCTGTTCGAGCTTTTTTAAATGTAGCAAATCATACCAAGGTGTGCAAACTTAAAGCATGGGCTGATCTGGTGACCACTGTGATAGATTCCAATTTTTCAGAGGACTGAAACATGTAATTACAATTAGAAGATTCTGCCAGCTAGTATTTAGCGTCCTATACTTGAACGCTGATTTCCTAATGTAATCAGAGACGTATACTGCTCACAAAAATTAGGGGATATTTCAAAATGAAATCTTACCGAGCAGTCTAGCTTACAAGGCAACAGTGACAGTAACGACATACAAAATGCCCAGATAAAGTAGGACGTGCGTTCTAATTTACAAATGTATAAAAAATATCACTTGGCAATTCCAATAACTAATGCAAATGTGTATTTTATAGAGAGGGACACCTAATTACATACATATGCTTCGCTTAGCACAACTTGGCATGCAAATGCTGCAGAATTTCTGTGGGCTTATTTTTTTCGACTGCACAAAATATAAACTGCCATATTAATACAATCAGAGACACCAATGTTCAACAATATTTCTGTACCTGCACCATCATTCAAATATATCTATTGGCCATTTTTCAGCAACAATTGTAGTCTAGATAGACAGACAGACAAGAGAACGTCGGAACTTGCACAGTATGCCCAGCCATTTAGAAATGGCTATTCAATACTGCCGCTGTGACATTTATGACTGTAGCTTAAAAAATGAACCAGAAACCTATCTTCATTGGTTTATAATCACTGTGTTACACTGATACAATTTTTCGACATTTATTCTGAAAGAAGAGAAATGTTTATTTTGTCCAACACTCAAGAGCATTACTGGAAAGGCAAAGTGTTATTTCCAATCGAGTCCTGTTTTTCAGATAAGCAAAAGCTGCCTTAACCAAGCAGACCTTCTTCGGCATTGTTGCATCAACATAAAGCAGTCCCCGTCCACGATCGCCATATTCAAAACACGATGCCACAACAGACCCAGCGCCATATAGGAATTTCTGCTAAGATGCACGTTTTCCTTTTCTTTTTTCTAAACGCACAAACGTTTTTTGACACGGATGACTTTTAGCAGCAGGTTTTAGTGAAAGATTACATCACCTAAAGAGCCGCTTTCGAAACAGAGAAAGAAAAATGGAAAGGAAGAGAGCAAAGCAAACTGTGGATTTTACAAAACTGTTTTTTTTGTGCTAAACTGGAAATTGTGCTGCCATTGTCTGGGTCTGTGTTGTGATTAAACAAAAAACAAAACAACCTCAAAAACCATTTTCAACCGTTATTTGAGATAGATTTCCCCACAGGTCCGGCCATCTATTAAATGCAAGCCATTTTGTTCGGGGAAAGCAGCACGTTTTACATACTCCTAATTCTTCTTCCAGTCTTTCTCTCCCAGTTACACAACTCGTAGCTGAACAAGGCAGGCTACATCAAAACATGATTCAAGAGCCTTTGTATCTTAACACTAAACCCGGATGAGAGGCGACCATTAAATCTGGGGATTTCCAGGTAGCACCCAAAATCATGAACTATAATGTTGGTTAGAAAATTATTAATCTAACAAAATGATCAAAACAAGGACACTAATACCGCTAAGAGCTTGTAGTCTTTTACGATGCTAAGTTTGCCATGGATACACAGTGCCCCCTGAAGGCCACACACTATGCCTGAACGTTGGTTGTAAAAGTGTATGCATTTTAACTCCGAGAGAAAATGATCATGAATTTCACAAGCAGTGGGTGACATGCAGATAATTGCAGAGGAGACGGACGCACACAGACACGTACGCGTACAGCCACACAAAAAAAAACACAGCGCGCCAAGCTTTCAGGTCCTAAATGTGACTCAGTGTTCTTTACACCCACACATCCATTTGAGACAGCACTGCACATTATGCTTTCCTCTATATCCTTCTTTTCAAACGTCTCACAGAGAAAGGCTCAAAGAAAGGACGTGGGGGAGTCCGGTACAACTGCATAAAACCCTCAAAGAAAGAAGTTATCCCTTACTGCGAGTACATTAAAACTCAACATACTTCTACACGCCTTTGCTTTGGACATCTTGCAAATATTGTTGTCGATTCTCTCAATAGGATCCAAAGAAAAAGTAAGCGTGCAGCATCAGTGTAGAACTTTCTCTCCTGAAGGTCAAAATGTGTATAGATCCCAGTAATAGCCAAAGGTATTGGATTTTGCATGGTATAAAGAAACAACCAAATTACCAGAAACCTGATTCTAAGTTCTAATGGCTTCAAATTGCCATTTAAACTCCAGGCCAGCTTCGAAATGAGCTATTGATCATTGCTAATTTTATGGATAGTGATTTTTTTTTTGTTGTTGCTTCAGATTATTGGATTTTCTACAACACTGGCGTCATGTTAAGTTCTGATCACACCTTATGCAATTTGTCCTCCAAACTCCATGCAGGTTTCTTGGAGAAACGCCTTCCAGTGAAGATGTAAGACAAATGTATTATAAATGACTCGTTTTATTCGCAACACAGGACCAGTACTCTAGGTTGAAAGAGAACATCACAAATAACTTAAAATACAATACTAATACAATAATAATTTAAAATGGCAGCTATCAGCAAATACCTTTGTAGATTTTGAAACTATACTGCTCACAAAAATTAGGGGATATTTCGAATATTAAATCGATTGAAAAAAGACGCATTGATTTCATTTCATTAAACAAGATCATTAAAAAAAGCAAATGAAAAGTCAAAGAACGTAGTTTGATTACACAAATGAGATACAAACTCAATTAAGGTGATTCAGTAGCAAGTGGCATATTCATGGGGGTGAACAGAAGAATGTTCAACTTGACTGTTCAGTAGGGTGTGTGGTCACCCAAGAGACTGACAGTGATGGGGCATGGACAGAATCAGATTGTGTCCAGTAGTTCTTGTGGGATCCTTCTCGTAGGAGCGTAACGATACACTCTACTCGCAACATGAGCCGATTCACGGTACTGAGTTTGCGGTTTGATTTTCTCGCGATTATTGTTTTTACATTTACTAAATCTTTACTAAAATTTACCTTCAATTCTCAAGTGAAAGCAATGCAAGACAATGCACACGTTTTTGTGTAATGTTTTAAACATAAAAAAAAACCTTTAGTCCTCTGCAACTGAAGAAATGACTAGAAACATTAGGTTTAAAATTGTAAACAAAATGCTCTACTGTAGCTTCGTCATATCTTAAATAACGGTGCGACAACCTACATTTTTCCATGAGGAACAACAATTCAAAATATTGGTTACTTTTCTTGTCTAAAATAAACAAATAGATTGTAGTTGCTGCAATTAAAAGTAACTAAAATAACTTTTTACTGAGAACAGGATGTGCGACCGTGGAACTGCATTCGATGGCAGGACACAAGAGAATCAAGGACACGCAATGCAATTAGACGATGCTTATAGTCCCATTCTGCCTTGTTTCGTTTGCTTCGTTGTACCCCTTTAGAATACCCAACATATAATGTACCATTTCCCTTAAGAAATAGACTTAGAAAAAAAGAGAAAATAATGGGTACTGCTAATCCGAAGCAAACATTTTTTTAAATTATATATATAATACAATAAAATGACACATTCAGAAAAATGTAATGTGAAATATCGCCAGTTACACCAGTTCCATGCTTTCAGGAAATCCATTTTAAAAAGTGCAAATGATTAATTTATCTACCCAACAATTTGTTCACTGCACGTTTTTGTTTATTAAAGCATACAAAATGGCAAAAAATATATATTTTTAGATAAACAGTCCAAAGCATTTAATCTACTTGCTGCACCGAGTACCCAATTCGATTCAATTCAAATTTATTTATATGGCGCTTTTTACAATATTACATTGTCTCAAAGCAGCTATACAAAATTTCTAGGCCAAATTCGTAATAATATAAATAAACTAAATCACAAAACAAAATGGATTATAAAATGATTCCTCGGTGGACTAAGAAACTACCTAAGAAACTTGGATCAACAAATGGAATATCCACTAATAAGGACTAACTATGACACTTTTTCTTGGCATAATAATTTATTTGCATCAAAAAAAAAAGACAGCTTGTTCACTAGACACATATTCAATATTCTAAACATTCTGACTGCACATGCTAATTACAATTAATGGTTCAGGCAAAGTAAGAGTTTATCAAGCTAATAAAGTATGTTTACATTCATTCATTCCAATTCAAACACAACATTGGCAAAAATGAACAAATTAGAGAATGCAATTGGGTAGATCAACAGTGCTAATCGAAGAAGTCATAATACACATTGTACATCATAGCTTTCCAGGCCAGAATTATTAGATCAATCTTCATATGGTTAAAACGAGCAAGCCAAATAGCATAAATTTCGATGACCTTTAAGTCTAGATTCAGTGGAATCAAGCCCTTCTCAAGCTCTTCTAAATGCAACGTGCGTCAGTGTGAAGTCACATTCGGCAGGCACGTTTATCTTTAAGAAACGGAAAATACATTAGCTAGTATAACAGGGTATTTTTCTCTCTTAGCATACCTTGACTTGCTATACTTGTGAGGACCAAATGTCTCCATAATGATAGGAAAACCTTTCTTTATTTGAAAGATTTACTTTAGGTTGCTGAGGTTAAGGTTATGGGTAGGTGTACAGTCACAGTAGTCCTTCACTGTCATTCATGTCAAAGAAAGAAAAGAAAAAAAAAGAAAAGTCCAGTGTGTGTGTGTGTGTGTGTGTGTGTGTGTGTGTCGCACAGACTAAGGGCCACTTTTAGAGACACAAACTAGCCTAACACGCATGTCTTTGGACTGTGGGAGGAAACCGGAGTAAACCCACTCAGACACAGGAAGGACATGCGGACACTACAGAGAAAGTACCCAATAATTATTTATATCGTTATATCTTTGCATCAGGTTTATTTTTCTAGGCAATTAATTGTTAATTTTTGAAAAAAATTCAGCTGTTCCCTGCTTGGACCTGCTTTATCACTCCACATGTAAAGCCCTTCTCTGTTCTTGCCTTAACGAGAAGCCACACTCGGTACTCGTGCTTATATGTTTTTTTTTTTTAATTGCAAACTTTTTTAAAAGTTTACTCATGGTACTCATGCTTATATGTTTTAAAAAAAATTGTAAACTTTTAAAAAAGTTGTTAATTTTAGTCTCATTCGTTTTTATGACGACATTTTCTAAATCCGTCATTCCACAACATTCAAATCCAAATGTCTATGACATATACATGGAGGTATAATTCCACTGTTTAGCATAATTACTATAAAATTACATCATGATATAATGATTATAATGATTCTTGCATTTGCACTCATTTCAGGAATGGGACTCCCATGTACATACAGTAGGCTACTATAAGCACTTTGCATAAGTATCAACAGAGCTATTAGAAGCATAAAGCAGAATTTAGTGCCAATTAAAGAGGCAATTAGATGGAAATTATTTAGCATTTCATTATTTTTTTAATGAAGACCGTTAACTTTGTAAACAATACCAACAGAAGCTTGGTTGACAGGACCCTCAGTTCAATCTCTTATCTCCACTGACAATTACAAAAGCCATCCTTTAGATCTTCTTTAATAGACGGTTTACCAGCCCTTAAAACTGCTTTCCATTAGGCTTTGTGGATTTAACTGTAAGGTGTGCATTAGTCATCGTTCTACCATATGGCTGAGGATTGTAAGCTAGAACATCCTTTCATGTCGACCGTTTATCAAATGGTCTGCTGCCAAACTGAGCGCATTACATTAACACAAGATTTTAACAGTGAATAAAAAACCTCCAAGCATCCATGTTTTTGGGAAGCTGTGAAATCTCGACAATTCACCAAGCATACCCAGCATGTCATTTAGTTCTACCTATTTTGTTTTACGTTACACAGTGGCAGCCTTGTAGGGAAAACATGCAAGGGAAAGCAATTAAAATTTCCACGCTTTAAACGGATCCAAACATCAGTTGTGTATGTTAATTAAAGTGACTGACAAGAAATCTATTGCATGGGCAAAAAAATATATTGTCAATACAGAGAACGATTTAAAATCCATCCGTGTGCTTACATTCTAACTTCCCTCAGGATGTGCTGAGAATGTTCGCCAAGTTAATTTGCCTTTGCCATTAAATATTATGCAGTCTAACATCTTATACGTAAAATTCTGTTGTTGTTGCTCTGTGTGCGGCTCTGTGTGTCTGTGTGTTTGTGTGTGTGCGTGCGCGCGCGTCCACCCGTGTTTGACAAAACGCCCCCACAAGGATTTTTTTTCACTGTTTTACATGGTGAGGACCTTTTGTTGGTTCCCATTAGGCTAGCTGCTGTAACTTCATGAACAGAATATGGTGTGTGTGTGTGCGCGTGTGTGCGCGCGTGTGTGTTTTGATATATTTGAGGCCCGAATGTCCTCAAACAACCCCCAGAATTTGAACAATTCACTTCGAAAGACTTACTTTAGGTTACTGAAATAGTACTGGAGATAATAGCTGGTGTGGTCCTCATTCATGTCAACAGAAAGTCCTCACAAGGACATCAAGACAAGCACGTGCGCGTGTGCGCATACAGATATTCTAGAAAGTATAAACCTGGTAAACTATAACAACTCTAGAACAATTAACTAATTAAGTCAACATTTATCATATCTTTATATCAGGTTGTTTAATCTAGGTATGTGATCCTGAATTTTGATAAACGTAAATTGGTATAATGGCACCTTACTCCCAGACAACAATAGAGTACAACAACTCTTAAACAACTATTAATTTCAAGTCCAAAAACCCAAACATTTTATCTCTTCGATGTCAGTCGTTGCCTCATTTAAAAAATAAATTAATAAAAACATCCATGTCAATCCATGGCATTACATGCACTCATTTACTCATCAGCTGACTTAACATCTCATTGGACTGAGGTTGGAAACAGGATTACCCAAACGAAACCGCTGTACACAAGATTACGATATACAAAATTACACACACACACGGACAAAGCAGAGGCCGAGAATTTCACCAGTAATCTCAGGAACTCTGAAGTGGCCGTGCTAACCATCATGCTGCCCTATTTACACATAGTGGGTGCCAAATGTCTGAGACCGCTATAGAAAATGCTTCCACTTTTCAAACTCAATACTCGGTGTTTTCCATGACTAATCACATAAACAGCATAAATTCAGTGTTAAGCTGAACCTCTGAAAAACTTAATTCTATAGATTTTGGGTTTTAAGCATGTTTAAGGTATGCTACACATTCTTTATATATCATATTATATATCTTAAACTCACGAATGTATACCCTATCATAAATCAGGGACCTGTATTTGGCTTGAATACTTAATACTTTGGCATAATACTTAACCTTTAATGACGTGGACAAATAATGTAGATAGACAAGAAAAATACAATGTATTGTGTGTTAATCCTTAAGAAAGCTCCCAAAAATACATGCCAAGGAACGGATGTTTGTTTTTTCCCCCATGTGTATAATTAATCAATTTTTTATTTGTCAAAAGAAACTTGAGATAGCGAGGGAACACATTGTAATACAACATAGGTATAAAAATAAAGCACACAGATATACAGTACTTCATATTTAAAACAGAATTCATGGTGTAACGAGCACAGCAAGTACAGATCTGTACAAATACACAAGTTTGTACACTCAAGCAAACCACAATAAGAGTCAACAAAAACACAAGAAAAACGGGTAACACGGTGTTCCTCAACTGAAGTGTTGCTTTCATGTGATCGCAGCCTTGATCTGAGGCACTGGCCCTTTTCGAGATAAAGCACAGCCATCTGTGTGTGGCAAGTAACTTTCCTTATACTTTTAACCCCCTAAGCTTCTGTTAAAAAAGGCTACAAAGCAACATTGATAACTAAAATATGGTGCATTAGGTTTTAAAGGATCACTATAAATCCCTGCATACAGGCAGGGATTGAAGGCAAGAGATAAGAGAGGAAGGGATATATAAAATGAAAGAATAAAAAGGTTCTGTAAGTTAAAACACTTTTCTCATGGGGTTTTTTTTTCCAAAGGGATCACTCAAAACCAGGCAAAATGCACACGCATTAGAAGGGGAATTGAAAGCATGCAGGTATTTGGGGGGCTTTTATCATTTACAGTATTAACTTAAGCCTTTCTAAAGACACTACGTGCTCACTATACATAAAACGCAGGATTCCCCGTGCTTCACACGGATGACTTTGGCTGTCGCCCAAATTCACGTGGACTTTCATTTATCCTGCTCACAAAGGAATTTGCTTTGTTGCTTTGGTCATAAAAACTTGTAAAGGACCGTGCAAAAGTCTGAAGATGATATGAGATTTTAACAACGTCATAAATATATGACATATTGTTGACGACTGGACCAAAACATCTCTCACTTGGATTCTCATTTGCTCCTAATACTCGATTCCAGGATTCAAATCTGTGAGTTTTAGCATAATTTAATCTTTTCACCCTGTTCCCTTTCTGAAAAAAATAGATTACTACTACAGATAGGTGCTTCCCAAGTCCACCTTACTCCCAGACCGAAAGTCTAAATAAGCCAGGACTGTTCAAGACTGAACAGTTTATGGTCTCAAGAACAAACCAGAGTACGACAACTCTGTTTATTACAAGACCAAAGTTTATAAATCCACATAACTCCCAAAACCCAAGCAACCAAGCTCATTTAAGCAATAGGCACATTTGAACAGATTTTGGTATATTTGGTATGGAAGCTTCCTAGATATCTCTTTGTAGACCGTCGTTCTTGATACAGCATGCAGTCAAAATAAACACCATAAGCCAGTGTATATATTTAATTTTCCTCTAGCAATTTTTTTTTTCCTTTCAGCTGACCTGAGACACTAGTCAGTACATTTTCACATTCCAGTACAGCAATAATGAGTCGACAGGAATATTTCTTGCCTGCTTCTTAGCTTGCTCACACAACGAACGTAGTGATCTGCAATATCGCGCTACGCTTGACTAACAGCCCGGTCGGCGTCTTGCCAAGAATGAAAATTAAAAATGTAAAGTGTGATAAAACATTAGCAGTGTGTGGAAGCCTCAGTAATCTCGTATGCTTGAATGCACCCCTGCCTCATGATCATTTTTAGCATATGCTCACCAAACAGAAGCACTACAACGTGAAGAAGCATTACTGTGCCCTCACTTCACAGCTCCACAATGGTGGGTAGCTTTAGCGTTCTCAACTCCACATGCGCTTTATCGACTTAGTTGGGCATGTGCATGTTTTAATGTCAGGCTCTGCACAGAAGTCGTTCTCATGACAGGAAAGTCCCTTCTATCCAGAGATTTTCAGATGCTCTTTAACAGCCTTTTGCGTCCTGTAGTCTTAAATATAGCGCATTTTATTTTCATGTTTCAATGTTGTTTATCCTCCTTGATAAACTGTATTCTATAGATTATCCGTCTGTGCTTCATATACAGTCTAAACATGGCTATTTTTGGCGACTTAACGAGGTTACCAAAAAATAAATATGACAATGTGCATAAACATGTAAAGTTACACAAATTTCCTCAGTGCTCATTCTGCTGGACCTCTCGGCTGCCTTCGACACAGTCAACCATGACCTCCTCCTAACTATACTCTC
>JAUZST010090782.1:0-19498 GCA_034779995.1 Parotocinclus haroldoi
AAGTTGGATCAGCCTGTAATTTGATTTTCCACTTTGATTCTGAGTATGATTCCAAATCCAGACCTCCATGGGATAATAATTTTAATTGACATTATTCATTATGTTATTTTGTTCTAAATGCATTCCACTATGTAATAAATAAAGATTTTCAACTGGAATATATCATTCATTTAAATCTAGAATGTGTTATTTTAGTGTTCCCTTTATTTTGAGCAGTGTATAATTAGACCACATAGTAATTTTTGTGGCATATCTATGCGTCTGTCTATTATTCTGAGTAACTGCAAAAATCAACGGAACTGCAGTAAATTCTATAACTGTTTTCAACTGTATTAAAAAGTCTGAATAATTTAAGTAAGGCTGTTACCTAGAAAAGCTCCAGTGTGTTGAGTGATGCCCCCGGCCTCTTGGATGGCAATCTGGCTCTTCCTTAGGCTGTCCAAAAGTGTGGTCTTCCCATGATCCACATGCCCCATAATTGTTACTACTGGAGGTCTGCACACTAAGCAAGCAGGATCTGGGGGTGGTCTGCCAAGAAAAATAACTTGCCCAGTAAAATATCCTAATTTATAGGACCTGTTCTAAAATGCAGACAATAAAATTGACCATTACTTAAAACATTTTGTGTAGAGATATGCGCCATTTAAAGACCAACTGATCAACGACCGTTTGCTTTAATGACTGAGGGCTTGACAACTATAACAACTTAGGGAAAAAATGGAAATAAATTGTTAAAAAGGAACTCAGGACACTTTTAGGACACGGACACAAGCAGAGATTGTGTCTGCCGAGCCAGCTTAACCTAAATATATCCAGAAGTGCCGGTCATTTGACCACTGTTGACTTCCTACTATACTGCTCATGATAATAATTTTTTTGAACAGTGTAGCAGCATTGTGCTGGATTCACCTATTTAAAAGTTTTTTTTATTGTAGTAATATTGCCTGGCCTATTCTGGAAATAAGCTTCATCACGTGTACTCATTCCCTCTAGGTTGTGTGCAGCCAGCGATTATTTTGTTCCATTGTGTGCATTTGGATTTTGGTTCTACAGTGTGTGATCATTAATGTGTGCTTGTAACTGAATAGCAATGGTGTTGTGTATTTCCTGAAAAGAGTATATATGTATAACAGTTTAGTGTTTCGCTCGTGTTTTCAGCGGTATGTCTGGCACATTTACATAGCATTTGCTTTCAGCTGTTTTGAGAATCTAACCTACACAATTACATTATGGCAGAAAAAAAAGACTGTGTGACCACAGTCCAATAACCTCTTACTGTCTCTGGACGTCTTTGTTTTCCTCAGCTTCATTCTCAACTGCTTTAGCCCACTTGAACTTCATCCCAGACCTTTTTATTGCTTCCTTAAGCCATCTCTCCTCCAACAGACTGTCTGGCTCGAGATCATTTAGATTTACATTTATGTTCTGTAAGGCCTCGTATACATGATCTGTAGAGACACAATAAATGAAAAAAGATACAAACATAATATAAGCATATGTTTTTATTTCCTTGCTGAAAAGTCGGTCTTGGAGATTCAAAACATTGAACTTGATCAGTAAAAACAAAAACGCATCATTACTAACCCAAGTCTTTGTTCATAGCCTTGGCGAGTTCTGATACTGTCATCAGTTGTCTGATCTCCACTTCCTGCTTTATTTGTTTCTCCATTTTCGTAGGTTTTTGGTTAAATTTTCGAGGTGCATTATGTCCTCTACCCTAAAGAACATATAAGCTTATAAGAAATCCAATTTATCACAAATTCAAATACAGAACACACATTTCCTCTGACAATCATGCATCATGAAAATATGGGTGGAAGTTACAGAGAAGAAACCTTACATTTAAACTACTCCATCTACAGGACTACAAGCTTCTACTCCATCTACAGGACTACAAATGGTTACTACACCTAGATGACTACAAGCTGCTACTACATGTACAGGACTACAGGCTGCTACTCCATCTAGAGGATTACAAGATCCAGCTTCACCTAGAGAATTACAAAGCTGCTACTCCATCTAGAGGACTGCAAGCTGCTATGACACCTAAAAAACTAATAGCTGCTACTCTGTCAGTTGAACTACAAGCTGCAACAAAAAAAGGCTAGGAACCGCTATGCCCCAGACGACTACAAGCTGCTACTTTAAGCTGCAAGCTGACTAGGAACTGTCATGGTCTCAGAAAGTCTATAAACTGTAACTAGTTTCAGAGAGCACTAGCTCTCTATAACTCAGTACAGCAAGGAATAAATATTTCTATTTATCTTCATTCATACATCTAGACAGGCGAAATACTGATGGTGTATACAAGAGGTACACCTGGACTACAAAAAAAAAGTTAGTCAAGTTTGTATGTTTTTGGTTTAGATAATGCCACCATTAGCATCAGTGGTCATTTCAACAACACATGTTAAGGTTATCGGGTTGCTCTATCCTGGTGTTGAACCCAGAACCTTCTTACTGTGAGGCGGTGGTGCCTCCACCGAGCCACCATGCAGCCCATGGAAGGACGAATAATACAGCCTTTACTCTTACATTATGTCAAAATATGGTTATATCAAGATTTTTTTGTTACCTGTTTAGCAGCCAGGTGTCGTACTTGATCAAAACTGTATGAAGAAAGAACAACAGTCCTTTGGGCTGATATAGCCCTTCCAATCAGGGCTGAAACCTGCTTTATCATGACACTGATAACACAAATATACAACAGGACAGAGAAAATGAGACAATAGAATAAGCATGAATAAGTCAATAAGTCTTAAATGTACATGTCATCACTGCTTGGCCCACCACCATGGTGACCCGGTTTAAATCCTGGCCATTCTTTCCATTCAGTCCATTCTGCAGTGCTACAACAGTCACCTACCCTGCAATGGCCGGTGGACCCGTTCAGGATACTTATGCTTATCTTCATCCTGTGAACTATGCAAATAGGTCACAAAACCCTTAATTGTTGAGCCCATTATTGTTGGGCAGTCCAGCTCAGTATAAAATTGTTGGATGGGATTAAAGAAAGGACTTTCTCACATTACTAAACCCCTCTTTTAAAACGAACATGGACTACTACATAAAATTATGCAAAAAACGATTAAAACACACTCTTTTTACTGCAAATTTAGCATATTTACTTTTTGAAAACAGCTGAAGATGTAGAACTAAAGATGTTTCATCTTTAGTTCTAGGAATTTTCTGTTCAATCAGACAAACCACACCCAGGCAATAAATCACCCAAATCACTCCCAAATCGCTACAACCTTGAAGCACCACCGCACTTTATACACACATCACTTACACTTCCATTGTAAATATTACAATAACTACAAATAGTTTTTATATTTTTATTATGATATATTTGACTTTTTTATGTATATATCACACCCTGGAGCTTTGCACAAAGAATTTCACCGTATGTTCTACATGTATAACAAAGCACGTGACAAGAAAAGTCTAAGTCTAACTCCTAATCGGAAGCATGGGCTTCATCAGACCCATTTCCCTGGATCACATGCCCCAGTAAAATATTACTTTGCCCCACTAGAATAAAAAAGTCAATTTTATTCTGGTTATTCTGGACACAACTGCAGGACATGCATTGCAAATTTACTGCATTTCCCATAATCCCCTAGCATCTTGTCAAAGATTTTCAGTCAGAGTTTCATTCATTTTTTTCCACATGGCTTAATGAACAATAGCAAATATTTAAAGGAAAGTCAGTCACGTTGGAGGTAATGTAATAATAACAGGTCATAGTCAAATGTTTTGGTTCAAATTAGATTACTAAAGCAAATACATTAATGAAACCAACAAAGGCATCAGTTACAGTAGCATAAATGATATTCATACATTAATTAAATTCTTAATTGTTCATTTATTCTTCACTTCTCATCCAGCGCCCATATTAGTGTTAAATCACTAAATATTACACAGTAATATAAAATAATTCACTAAATACTACACAGTATTTTATGTTTAACATTCTTACTTTTACCTACTTTTAACGATTGATTAGCAAGCAGACGGGTACAACTGTGCCCCTTTAAATTCAGCGTGTGGCTCAGTCAAGTCAAGTCAAATGTATTTATATAGCGCTTTTTACAATGGAGCATTGTCTCAAAGCAGCTTTATAATCTTATATTATCTTAAAAGACCAATTCCAAATTGAGCAAACCTAGGGTGACAGTGAAAAAACTCCCTGAAAGTAAGAAGAAGAAACCTTGGGAGGACCAAGACTCAAAAAGGGACCCATCCTCCATGGGTGGCCTAGATGTTATTTAAGTAAATAAAAGTATATTAAAGTAATAGTGAAATTAAGTAAGTAATACAATTTAAATATTAATATTTAAGTTAGTAATAAAATAAGTAACAAAATAAGTTACATTTTGTATTTCTTTTTTTTAAATCAGTCCTCAGTGGGAGGTCCTTGGAGGCACATCGTCTCTTGGTGATTGAGTGATGGAGGGAGTTACTGGTGGGACTGGGTTCTGTTAATGAAGACCAGTAGAGTGACTCTGAGGTTGAGGAATATTTAAGTATGTGGCGCTGGAACTGGTACCGGAACATCTCAACGACTAATCTAGAAACGTCCTTGGTCGGTAGGTTGTGCGTTCAAATCCCAGTTCCACCACCGACAGAACCTTGTGCAAAGTTTTTAACCCTTAACAGAGCAGCGCATGCTCGGCTCAGCACATAAACAATGTACAAATCGACGTGCCTCCCGTTATTTAACAGTTATTTAACGTGCAAGTACGATTTTCATTAACTGCATACTGTATACTAGAATACTACATACTTCGCACTATATAGGTTAGGTAGTTCACTGCACTCTACATACTGCTATAGTATTTAGTAGGCTATAAGTAGTATGAGTAGTATGCATAGTATGAGTAGCTTTGCAGCAATTGGCTAAACACATGACATTAGGACACATGGAAAGCTTAAAAATAAAAATACAGATGTATGTCTTTAGAGCTATATAATTACACTTAATTAGTTTTAGACATGGCAGGTTTAATCCTCCGCTAAATCTAATCCACTAAATAACCTACTTGTCATTGTTTTTAAGTATTAGTGGAATATCTAATTCTACAGAATTCTGAGAAAAATAATTTACCGTCAGATTTTCAGGAAGGTTTAGATACATTGATCCATTGACACAGAAAACAAAATAAAAACGAAAAAATAAAGATTGTTTTTATTATAGCAGCAGAAACTACCGGAGCAATGTGAAACTGACCGCGATAACGGGATAAACTTCCTTGTAGGCTAAGCAAGACATTCCAAAATAAAAGTTGGATTATTGTTATTAAACTGACATTAAATTAAAAATGGAAATACTACTCATTTGTTTTATAGCAACCTCTAAAAAAATCAGTTTAGGTAAAATGCACAGTACAATATACTGTAATTATATATACTGAAACAGAACTCAGTAAATTAGTTTTCAAAATGTTCATACTGATATATGATATAAATCATATTAATTTATAAACGCGTACATTCATATTCACGTTTTAAATCTTGCCTTTTCCTGGTCAGGGTATGGGGGTTCCGGCAAAAATATCCAAAGAACACAGGCCACAGGCCGTCCATAGTAGGGCTAGGTAGGAGTCACTGTTGTAGCGGCAGGGATGATCTCCCGAGCTGCCTCAGTGACGTTTCTGTAATTAAGCAACATTCGTTAATTTAAGCGACTTACAATCAATACTGTTTAAGCAATTTCAGGTTAAAAGACTTGCTCAGGGTCCCAGCTGGACATACCATCATTTACCACCAGACCTTCAGAGCCATAGTCTAGTATGTTAACCACAGTTCCACAAAATATTTAACCTACAATTGCATTAAGTAATTTAGCAGACTCTGGTCTGGATGGATCAGACAGTGCTGCTGAAGTTTTTAAATACCGTCTTCGCTCACTATACAATCTATTATTGTTCCATTCTGTAGATGTAAAAGCAGAGACAGTGGCTCATCTGTATTTGCAGAGTTAGTCATCCTCTAATTCTTCATCATGATGGGGGCTGGACTTTTGGGTTGGTGGACTATATGCAGTCCAGCTGTGACAGAGAGGTGCTTTAAAAACACCAGCAACACTGTTGTGTCTGATCAGCATCCCAACATAATGTACACTAACGTGCCATCACAATTTTAGTTCCACTCAATAAAGATGGCCTAGAATAAGAATATAATATAAGAATATTACAAACACCCTGGAGGTGAGCTGCAGCACGCTGACCAAGACCATACAGTGATTTAACAGGACAAGCGACACTCAGAACAGACCTCACCATGATGAAGTTGCGTGCACATGCTCAGTGTGCAAACTGAACACACAAACAGTTTACTGATGATAAGCAGACTAATGGATTAATGGAACCATGTCCTGTGTTCTGATGAGACCAAGCTAAACCTATTTGGTTCAGATGGTGTCAAGCGTGTGTGGAAGCAACCAGGTGAGAAGTATCAAGACAAGTGTGTCTTGCCTACAGTCAAGCATGGTGGTGGGAATGCCATGGTTTGGGGCTGCATGTGTGCTGTAAGGAGCTACAATTCATTAAGGGAACCTACAATGCCAATGTATTTTAAAATACTGCAGCAGAGCATGATTGAGCCTATTAAGTATCTGTAGTGCATTCTCAAATGGAAGGTAGAGGAGCGACCAGTCTCTAACATCCACCAGCATGGAGGAGTGGAAGTGGCCACCAGTGGCCACCTGTGATGCTCTAGTGCGCAAGAGAGTTAAGGCAGTGCTGGAAAATAATAGTGGCACAAAACTATTGACATTTTGGGCACAGTTTGGCCATTTTAGCTTAGGGGTGTACTCACTTTTGTTGCCAGCGGTTTACACATTTATGGCGGTGGGTTGAGTTAGTTTGAGGGCACAGCAAATTTATATTGTTATGGAAGCTGCAGGCTGACTACTTTACATTGTATTAAAGTGTCATATCTTCAGTGTTGTCCCATGAAAATATATAATAAAGTAGTTACAAAAATGTGAGGGCTGTACTCATTTTTGTGAGATGCGGTAAGCCTGTGACTTCTCAAGCCGAATGTTTTTTAAGTTGCTGTCGCTGCTTTCACTCCAGCCAGTCAGTGGCAGTAATGCATCCACATGCCTTCTCTGCACCCGCTGAAACATCAGAGGAAGAACACACGGTTTCTGTATGCTGAGGCCATTGTTACCAAAGCAATGAAAGCTATCGTTCAGAGAGTCACTAAAGCCAGTGTAACAGGTAATAACAACACCGCAGCAACAAAAAGTGCGTTACAATGCTATGTTGAAATGTTTTTTTTTTCTGTAATTATGTCTGCTGCTTGTTACTTGTATTGGACGTACGGGGTTCTTATTCAATCTGGTACGTGGAGAAAGTTCATCCAAATCAGACACTGCTCTATATTAAGCATATCAATCCGTAACAAGTTGTAATGAAACTGTATTTTGTAAATATCAGTCTGCATATGCTGTTTTTCTATGTGTGTCATGGCAACCATTTTCACCACATCTCAGTCCATGCTGATGACCAGCATGATCCATTCATTATCTTGTGCTTAATCTACATGGGGTCGTGAGCCAGCTGGTGCCCACCCGGCACCTCTCGGCTCAAGGGCATGAACAACACAAGATGGGGCGCCAGTCCATCATAGGGCGCGCACACAAACATATTCACACCGTAAGGGCCACTTTAGAGACACCAAGTAACCTAACACGCATGTCTTTGGAATGTGGGAGGAAACTGGGGTACACAGAGTAAACCTATGCAAACACGGGGAGGTCATGCAGACTCCACACAGAAGACCCAGGGACCTGCTTGCTATGAGGCAGCGGTGCTACCCACCGAGCCACCGTGCTGCCCACCAGCATATTCAATAAACCAGCATAGACATACAGTAGTTATGTATCCTGGTCTTTTGAACAGGAAAATATACAGATACAAGAGGCATTTAAAAGTATGTGGAAACCTGTTAGTATTGTCTAGTATTCCCAAGTATTTCTGCATAAACATGACCTATTACATCAGGTGAACTGTCCATTATTACATTACTATGTGAGTGACAAAAGTATTGGAACCATTAGGATAAGCAGTTAATTTAGCAGTTGAAATAAGAAATGGCTGTTTTCAGTGGGATGATGAGAAGGAATGATTTGGCCCCCTGTTGTATTAAAATCAATTAAATTCAAGTCAAATTTATTTATATAGCGCTTTTTACAATGGAGTATTGTCTTAAAGCAGTTTTATAATCTTATATTATCTTAAAAGGCCAATCCCAAATTGAGTAAACCTAGGGCGACAGTGGAAAGGAAAAGAAAGTAGAAGGAAGAAACCTTGGGAGGACCAAGACTCAAAAAGGGGACCCGTCCTCCATGCCTAGATGTTAATTCAATAAATACTTTTATTAAGTATATAAAGTTATAGCAAAATTAAGCAAATAACATAATTGAAATAATAAATCAATAATACAATTTTAATTCATAATAAAAGAAATTTAAAAACAAAATATGGGACTAAAAACAAAAATGTGGGACTGCAGTAGCCTAGTGGTTAAGATAATGGACTCTGGACCAAAAGGTCCAGGGTTCAAATCCCACCTCTGCCAAGCTACCACAGGTGAGTCCTTAAGCAAGGCCCTTAACCCACCGTTGCTTGGATTGTAAGACTGTATGAGTTGTAAGTCGCTCTGGATAAGGGCGTCTGCTAAATGCTGGAAACGTAAACGTAAAATAGATTATAAAATGAGTCCTCAGTGGGAAGTCCTTGGAAGCACATTGTCTCCTAATGACCAAACGAAGGAGAGAGAACAAGAAACTATTAGAGTCTGATCTTCAAAGTGTATTCTGATATGAACCTTTCTGAGGACCTCAGGAAAAGAGTCACTAATCACTAACAAGCATTGAAAACATTTTTGGTTTAAATTAGAAGTTGTATCTCTGGAAAAAGAAAGCACTGCATCTGTGAAACATGGTGGTGGTGATGTTTTGAACATCACTTTACAAGAAAATTAGGAAATTATTAGGACACCTGTCCATGAACTGAATCTCAAGAAAATGTGGGTCAAGGAGAAACATAGGGGTCAAACAAAGGGTCACACCAGATACTGAAAGTCAAGGTTCACATACTGTTGCTACTCATAGAGCTGGAATAGTGGATCACTTTTCTTAATTAATACATACAGTACAATATCTAATTTGTTCAGTTGGGCTCCCTTTATGTACTTTTAGGACTTTTGAAAAGTGACAACTTATGTAGAAGTTGAAATTTTTTATGCATCATTCCATTTTTTCAGTGTTATTCATCCAGAACATTAATTAATTATTTTAGTGTGCTATTATGCAAGTCCTGAATGGATTGAGATTGGTTACTGCACAATATTCATGTTTGTACTCCATGACTCATAAAGTCTCATAAAGGTTTGCTATCATAGTCATGGAAGCAGCTTAACCAACCACTCTTGGGTAATTTATCAGTATGCATGAGGGCATTATCATCCTGGCATACTGGCTATGGCCAATATTAAGAAAGTAATGTGTTGCATCATAGGGTGCTCCTGCTTTTAAAGTTGTAGGTGGATATGTGCTTACTGACCATTCATTAGCTGCTTGTTAATGCAAGTATCTAAACAGCCAATCACGTGGCAGCAAATAAACATTTAAGTATGCAGATATGTTCAAGACAACCCGCTGAAGTTAAAATTGATCATCAGAATGGGGAAGAAAGGTGATTTAAGTGACTTTGAACATGGCATGAATGTTGGTGCTAGACGAGATAGTCTTAGTATTTCAGAAACTGCTGATCTACTGCCCTCCTGTAGAGTTTATAGAGGATGGTCCAAAATAGAGAAAATGTCCAGTGAGGGGCAGTTCTCCGGACGAAAATGCTTTATTGATACCAGAGATCATGGGAGAATGGCCAGACTGTTTTAAGCTGATAGAAAAGCAACAGTATCTCAAATATCTGTCAGTGCACAACCCTGAAGCAAATGGGCTACAGCAGCAGAAGATAACACATGGTGCCACTCCTGTCTAAGATCAGGGAGTGGAGGTTGCAGGTCACACAGGCTCAACGAAATTGTAATGGTGTGGGAACACAATGGCACACTTCAGGCACACTAATTGTGATTGCATTAAGTTATCGGTACCCATTATCAGACCTATTACAATTACAATTCCAATTAAGTTGGGACGTTGTGTAAAAGATGAATAAAAGCAAAAACAATACAACATTTGCAAATCCTTTTCAACCCATATTCAGTTGAATACACTACAAAGTCAAGATATTTAATGTTCAAACGGATAAACTTTATTATTATTTGCAAATATTCACCCATTTGAATTTGATGTCTGAAGGTGAAGGCACCATTAATGCTAAAAGGTACATACAGGTTTTGGAGCAACATATTCTGTCATCCAAGCAACGTTTTTTTCAGGGACGTCCCTGTTTATTTAAGCAAGACAAAGCCAAGACACATTCTGCACGTGTGTTAACAGCGTGGCTTCATAGAAAAAGATTGACGGTTCTAGACTGACCTGCCTGCAGCCCATACCTTTCTCCTATTGAAAATATGTGGTGCATTATGAAGAGCAAAATACGACAATGGAGACCCCGGACTGTTGAGCAACTGAAGTTTTACATCAAGCAAGAATGGGAAAGAATTCCATCTACAAAGCTTCAACAATTACTGTCCTCAGTTCCCAAACACTTATTGAATGTTGTTAAACGGAAAGGTGATAGTAAACATACCCCTGTCCCCACCTCTTTGGAACGTATTACAAGCATCAAATTCAAAATGTAACTATTTGCAAAAACAATAAAGTTTATTCATTTGAACATTAAATATCTTGGAGTCTATTTAATTGAATATGGGTTGAAAGCATTTGCAAATCATCATACCGGTATTTTGTTTTTATTTATGTTTTACACAACGTCCCAACTTCACTGAAATGAATGTTGTAGGATTTCCCATCCTCTTTTGCCATCTGTCCAGGTTTGAAATATGCTGCAGAGAACTTTCCCCTTAAAACATGAAATCATTTCCCAGGTCTGAGTGATATATATGCATACAGCTCGTGTTGTTTTTATTTTCACGGTCTTTATTTTTGCGGTCTAATTTTACAGACCTCTTTTTATACCCCATGCACACTGATAAATAACCAACTTAATACAACTCATTAACTACACCTCATTCTGCTTTTATAAATGTCTTTGTAATAGTTGGGGAGGAACAGGTCAGCACCATTGGCAGGGGTCTGTGTGTTTTGCTTGGGATTTCAGCTGAAGATACACAGAAAGATGTGGATTACATGTGAGCTGCTGTTTTTTTTCCTCTCATATCCAAATGTAATTGGGTTCACATTCAGTAATTCTGCCATCTATTACAGATATAAAAAAAAAAGTTCCCGTGTGTATGTTTGTGTTATCAACAGAGTGCGCAAGATCCTGAACCTGCGTTTATTTGAGGATGAGAATGGCCGCGCGTGGAGCCGCAGCGTAATGGAAAAAGAGCTGGAGGTGCTGTGTGTGAGTCAGTTCACACTACAGTGTATTCTCAAAGGCAACAAGCCGGACTTTCATGCAGCCATGCCTGCTGAGTTTGCCCAGCCCTTTTACAGCAACATTGTCGAGCAGATGAGGAACAAGTACAGAGCGGAGCTCATTAAAGGTCAGACTGAACTCTAGCCTTAGAGCAGGAAGAAGTGTATCCATCATCTTGATTTGGGTGGATATTGCACACCAGATAGAACCCAATATCAGAAAAAGTTGGGACGGTATGAAAATATTATAAAAAAAAATTTTAAAAAAAAGGAAAGGCAATGTTTCATACATTTACGAAATTTACTTATTTTATTGCAGACAGTCTGATGCCTAAATATATTTCATGTTTTCTTATCGCCACACTTAAAAAACATTTTGGCCCTAAAGATATCAAGTGATTTAGTGTTTCAGGTGTTATTTTGTCCCGTGCTTCCTGTAAACATGTCTTAAGATGTGCAACAGTTCGGGGATAATGTCGTCGACATGGACATGGACAGGGACAGGGACAGGTCAAGCCTGCGGGCAGGATACCCAGTACCCGTACCCTTTTCATGCTTTGTAATGTGTGCAGAATGTGTCTTGTTGAATAATGAATGGAAAGATGATGTTTTAAAATCAGCTAATGTTGCCCCAAAATCTCTTTGTACTTTTTTGCATTAATGCTGCTATCACATAAATGTAAGCGAATGCTTAATGCCTTTAGTCAAACACACGGATCATTGCTACCAAAATATCTGGAATGCTGATTTGTATGACCTCAGTACACACTTCGACTGTGTGACGGTCCATCCTAGATGTCTCCCAGTCCAAAGAAATTGGTGCAGGTTCAGGACATGGTTAACGTAAGAATTTACATTTTTTTGCACAGTACAGCTGTAAGTGACATTCAATAATAGAACCACATATTGTAGAGCGTGACAAAGGATTGTGCTTATATTAGCTTTTACAATACATTACACTACATTTATGTAATTTAACAAACTTGAATAAAGGTTCTTGATTCAGTGCCGTCTGAGGGATTGAAGGTCACAGGTCTTCAGTTTAGGCTTGCACCCTTGCCCTTCCTTACATTGTTGAATGATATTCTGCAGTGTAGAAATATACCAACACCTACTTATTTATGGACTTTTATGGATTAAAAAATAATAATTTGTTATTTTTTAAAATTATTTATTTGTAATTATTTCCTTTTTTGTGGTCTTTCCCATATCGTCCCAACTTTTCCTGATTTGGGGTTGTATAAACAACAAAATATCGGTCTATTGTTGAAAATAAAACATAAGGCATATGTTTAAAAAAATGAACTCTAATAGTTTTGTAGCTAGCCAGATGAAAACTTTTTTATTTTTGTTGTAGATGGTCAGTTTGGTGCCTACATGCAAGTGCACATCCAAAACGATGGACCCGTGACCATTCATTTAGAATCTCCTAGTGGACCCACAGATCCCAAACAGGTAACTCTTATTCAGTGTATTCAGCATTACATCACACTAGCTATAATTAAATAGTTAACTTATGCTGTAAGAACTTTCTGCTATGATGTATGAGATCTTCTCTCAATTTTGAAAATGAATTCACTCCCGAGGTGCTCCAGATCAGTTAAGCTTATTTACAAAAAAATCACAGTAGCACATTATCTTTTTGTCTTATCTTTATTATGTAAAACCTTTGATACAATCAGCAGTATTTGCATTACAGGCTGTAAAGAGACAAGACTCAAATTGAAAAAAAAACATGATTAAAAGAATGAATATTACTGTAAATTATCATGGCACTGATGCTGTAGTTTTAATCTATTTTTTTCTAATCATGCTGTTCAAATAAGAACCATCCTAGCGATTGATCTTCTAGGGCTGACCCACTTTCTATCGATGGGAAACCCTGTCCACAGTGGAGAAAATTTTGATCTAGCAATAAAACCTGTGACCTTCGTAAACTATTCAGGCACCAATATTTGAGATATATATACCAATAAGACATTATATAGGAATCAAACTTCTGGGTCTGTGCTTACAGTGCATGTTTAACAGATTTGAAATCGCAAAAGATTAAATCACGGTTAAAATACAAACATTTGAGGAGACCCAAAAAGTCCATCCAAAGAATTGGTACTGGCATGGAATGTGCCCCAAATCTTTACTTTTAAGGACAGCATATGAAAGTAAGTAGGATGATTAGAATAGAATATGATTAGAATATGCTGGAAAAACAGTGGGGCAGTATTTAGTCAGCCACTGATTGTGCAAGTTCTCCGACTTAGAAAGATGAGAGAGGTCTGTCATTTTCATCATAGATACATTTCAACTATGAGAGACAAAATGAGAAAAAAAAAAACTGCAGGGTTGGAGTTCCTCTCGGTGTAGTGTGTTACTGATGGTAGCCTATGATACTTTGATACCAGGTCTCTGCAGGTCATTCAGCAAATCCCTCCATATAGATTTTTGCTCACCATGCTCATGATCATTTTGACCCCACGGAATGAGATGTTGTGTGGGGCTCAGATCGAGGGAGATTATCAATGGTCTTCTATGTCTTCCATTTTCTTACAATGGCTCCCACAGTTGATTTATTCGCACCAACCTGCTTGCCTGTTGTAGATTCACTTTTCCCAGCCTAGTGCCAGTCTACAATTTTCTTCCTGGTGTACTTTGGTCAAGGTTGAGTTAAGAGTCTGACTGTTTGAGGTTGTGGACAGGTGCAATTAATACAGGTAACAAGGTCAAACAGGTGCCGTTAAAACAGGTAACGAGTGGAGAACTTCTTCTTAAAGAATAAGTTACAGGTCTGTGAGAGCCAGATATCTTGCTAGTTTGTGGGTGACCAAATACTTATTTTCCACCATAATTTACAAATAAATTCTATAAAAATCCTACAATTTCCTAGATTTTTTTTCTCATTTTGTCTCTCATAGTTGATGATTTTATGAATTACAGACCTCTCTAAGTAGGAGAACTTGAACAATAAGTGGCTGACTAAATACCTTCTGGCCCCACTGTATATAGGAATTGTCAGATTACAAGGGCAGCACAGTGGCTCGGTAGCACCGTTGTCTCGCAGCAAGAAGGTACTGGGTTCAATCCCAGGGTGGACCGGTCTGGATCCTTTCTGTGTGTCTGCATGTCCTCTCCGTGTCTGTGTGGGGTTTTGCTTTACTCTGGGTACTCCAGTTTCCTCCCACAGTCCAATAACATGTGTGTTAAGTTAATTGGTATCTTTAAAGTGGCCCATAGTGTGCCCTGTCAAGGGTTGTTCCTGCCCTTGCGCCCAGAATTGCCTGGTGGGCACCGGCTGACGTATGACCACATTGTAGATTAAGCATAAGATAATGGCTGGATGGATGGATGTCCATTACGGAAAATAGGCACCTACTATTATATATATATATTATGGAACAGAATTTGGATAGTGGGGTTTTATATTCCATCAACATGATTATGGTCAAAAGTAACTAAATTGAAAGGCAAGCTGAACTAAGTATTTGTATTAAGTAAAGCCAATGTAACACTTAGAGACTGGCATGCCTATGTGTATGCAGTTACATACCAGCTTAATATCTCTATGCCTCTTTTCCTTGTTCTTCATTTAGTTATCCAAACTAGAAAAACAGCAGCAACGTAAGGAGAAAACCAGATCTAAAAGCAACTCGGAAGGAAGAGATCGGGGGGCCTTAAGTTCTAAAGTGGACCACAATGCCAGCAGTGGGGCAGAGGGTGACGTGTCTTCGGAAAGGGAACCATAGTAAAGCAGTGAGTTGGTTTGTGTGTCCATCCTCATACAAAGGTGATTAACGATATTCACTCAGCAGCCACACTAATAGGTACACTTTTTGAACTGCTTCTTTATGCAAATAAGTACGAAATTCAAAGCATTTAGATATGTAGACATAGTCAATATGACCTGCTGTTCAAAACAAGCAGTAGAATAGGGTAGAAATAATTTAAGTGACTTTGAACATGGCATTTTTGTTGGTGCCAGACAGGCTGGTCTAAGTTTTTTAGAAACTGCTGATCTACTGGGATTTTACATACAGTCATCTCTAGGGTTTATAGAGAATGGATTGCAGAAGAGAAGCTATCCAGTGAGCGGCTGTTCTCTGGGCGAAAAAGCATTGCCATGCCAGAGGAGAATGACCAGGCTGGTTCAAGCTGATAGCAAGGCAACAGTAACGCATATAACCATTAATTACAACTGAGATACGCAAAAGAGCATCTCTGAATGCACAATACATTGAACCTTGAAGCAGATGACCTTCAACAGCAGAATAACAAACTGGGTGCCAATTCTGTCAGTTAAGAACAAGCAAATAAAGTTACAACGCTAAAACAGAAGACTGGATAAACATTGGTTGTTTCTGTTGCATGGTCACAATCTGCTGTAAAAAAATGTAAAAAAAACAATTCAATTCAATTTTATTTATATAGCGCTTACAACGTAACATTGTCTTAAAGCAGCTTTACAGTATTAAATTTTCTAAAAGGCCAATCCCAAATTGAGCAAGCCCAGGGCGACAGTGGAAAGGAAAAACTCAACCAAGACTCAACAGGGGACCCATCCTCCATGGGCAGCCTAGATGTTGATTAAACAAATACTAACTGTATATTAAATCATAGGAAAATTTGTTTAAAATAAATAACAAATTATTAATAAAATTTAAATTAGTAGTAGAAAAATTATAAAATAATTCAAATTATAAAAAAATTGATTATGTAATGAGTCATTAGAGGGAGGTCCTTGAAGGCTTGACACACTAACAAAGCGAACTGCAGTTCATTGCCATGTACTGTGTAATGACAAAGTCACAATCCATCTATCTATGAATCAACCTTTAATAGACAAAAATATTGTCTAATCCTGCAGAGGTACCATAAAATACTCCATAGCCATGCAGACATTTAAGCCATAGAACCTTTTTTTTTTATAAATGCATATGCAAAATATTGGCACTGGCATCGCATTTGTTCATGGGAACTGCTGCGAGATCTCAGGTTCAGAGAGTCAGAGAGCACTCTGATTTGTAAATATAATCTCAAAGCATGCGTTTTGTTTTGGGCAAGCCTTGTTTGATGACTGAAGGGTGATCCTTAGACAAAATCTCTGTGAAACAAGTCCTTCTGGGTTCTCACAGGTTTAAAAAACATTAGGATTATAAAAATCCTGTAGTGTGCAGCAGGCATAACAAGCATGAAAGGAAAGTGTGGCGTACGGGTGAGAAGCAGCACAGAATCCCTCTTCCATTTGGAACTGTGTCGGTGGATACTGAGGATGGTTGGCAGTCCTGAGACCAGCATTTTCCCTTTTGCTGAACTGAAAGAGAGGACGTGGGTGGGTGGAGAGTCTCGGGTTAATCAGGGAAGTTAGAGAACATCCACCTGCTCCACTCCAGCCTGCACTTAATGGCTGCCTGAATCTCTGCCTTATCTCGAAAAATATGGCAGATGCAATCCTGTCATAACATGAGCTCCAGTTTTAGCTGGCCATTTATTTGTGTGGTGTCAAAGACTATTCCTCTGCCAAGGGAAACCTGCTTAAGCAACCATTAAACAAGGGAAGGACGGCTGATGTACTGTAAGTCCAGTGAAATCAGCATCAAGACTTATTTTATGGACTTTCTTACTTATGGCCTCCTTTCATGTACTAGAGAGCTGTCAAAGGAAAAGCTGAGGATGTGTGATACTATATATTACAGTGATTTGTTTGGCTTTTCCCCACAGGACCTCTTTTTGCAATATATGCAGTTTATGCAGACCATTAGATCCACAATGGCAGCCAGGGGCTGCTGCATACACACAATTGTCTATATTTCTTCCTTTCTTCCTTTGTTTTATTCTTTGTTTTGATTGTTTTTATTTTCTTCATGTCTTTGTTTTGTTTCGTGTTCACAGAAACACATACACATCACAGCTTCCTACGCTTTGTCAGTTACCTGGACTAAGCTTCATATTGTGCATTGTGATGGTTCTGCCAGAACACCAAAGCTTCAGAAAGCCTGAATCTGTATTCAACTCAGATAAGAAGCAGCTGCAACCATGGCAAGAATCTGGCTGGAAAGTTAAAAATGAGCAAACATGACAGAATGGATAAATTGTCAGCAGAAAGAAAGACTGTTAAAAAATGGAAATGTTTAGACTGTAGCTGATTAACAAATGCATCTTCTTATTGCTCAGTCCAGTAGAGATAAGCGGAAAGGTGATTAAAAAAAACATTTTCTTTTTTTTATTTTAGACTGAATTTAATCTATTTATATGAATGTGCTTTTTTTTACTTCAGGGTGTTGCTTGACCACAATCAGAAAAAGAGATCTCAGCTGAGGTAGTCATATAGCTCCGTGCTCACAAAAAAAGGAGCAGAAGCCAAGAGTTTCAAAAGGTGTATTTTTATTATATCCTCTTTAATTTGAAGAGGGAGAGGACGAGCTTAGAAATCATTGTTAAAAACCCTGAGGTGGGCTTTGATCCATACTCTGCCTGCGAGATCTTTCGACGAGCTTCCTGATCCACAGGCAGTCCCCAAAGCCCTGCTGGTTTGGAGCTTTGCCTTTCCTGGCAGTAAGACCAAGATCCCATAAGCACTGTACAATACTCCAAGACACAGCTCTAAGAACCTCCAAGAGCCATAAGCTCCATCCACCAGCATCATGGGCTTTTGTTGGCTCATCTCTCTTGTAGGTCCTACATTCACCGGGCTCTCGTTTTAGTGGGATGATTTGTTCTGTATGAATATGTTTGTCTCCCATTCCTAAATGGAGTAGAACTTGCTTTTTGAAGTTGCATTTGAGAACTAATCTCAAAGCATTGCTGGTGCCTAATATACTACTGTACAGAAACCCCATTTGACAATGGTTAACAGAGATAAAACATATGCAGTTATGTTTTTTTTTATTTTTAAGTGAGTTATAAAGATCAACACATTCAGAGAAAGGCAAGGTTCCAAACAGCATACCACATAGCCAGTTTTGTTGTTACTTTTTGAACACACTAAAATGCATAGACCTTAATTGCAGGGTTTTGTATTTATAAGATTTGCCATATAAGCTTTTTGGTTTTCTAATTCCTAGTCAACTAGTTTGCAGTGAGATTTTAGTCTTGAACTCTAACTTTGTTCTCGGTACTTGTATTGCACCTGCCCTGGGTTGGATTGGCATCCTGTCAGAGTGTAGGGTAGGCAGAAATGTGATAGGTTGTTGGGTTGGGTCAAATGGGGAGCAAGTTAGACTGTCTGTAGAATATTATATATATAACTGTGTGTCTAATTAATATCACAGACCATAGATTTATTTTTAATGTTCAGACACCTCCCAATACCCCTAGTGAACCGTTCTACCAGAAATCAAAGATGTGTTGTGTCAACACATGGCAATGAAATGCGCTTTCAAATTTAGACACATCAATCAGATCACTGCTACATTTCACTTTTAACAGGTCGTTCGAGAAGATCAGCCTTAGGTTATACAGCAGGGTCCAAAAGTCAATCCATTAGTACACATGCTTGTTTGAATATTTGCAGAGACGGATTCATACTGCCGCAGGTTAATGAGCAAGCCACAGCTCAATGCCTTGCATCAACTACTTGAAGACTTAAAAGGATGTAGGAGTGCTGACTGTCATGGGTTTTCTTCGATAGTCACCTGATCTAAAACCCAAATTCCTCAGGAATGTTATGCTGGAATCATGATGGTATATCACTGATCAGATTTTGCAAGATGTTGGTGATTTTAGCTCATTAGCTGGATAACAGCAAAAAAACACTAGCTCACATGACTGGTGGATAAATTCAGTATATCAGACATCTTTGTTCCCAGTCAATTATGTAAAAAATATAAATATATTATAAGTTCTGTTTTATTAATCACAAACATAAGACACGTTAGGAAGCTAGTTAGAAAAGTATACAAGGTCTGAAAGTTCAACACATTATGCAGTTTTAATTTTTCATTATTTTATATATATATATATATATATAAGTGTGTGTATATA
>JAUZST010090793.1:0-19496 GCA_034779995.1 Parotocinclus haroldoi
ATAGTCACTCCCAGGTTGTGAGCCACGACAGAGGGGGAGATCCTAGCCTTGTCAACTGAGAGGACAAGGTCCTGGTGTGGACAAGAGTCACCTGAGAAATGTAAGACTTCTGTCTTGCCAGGATTTAGCTTAAGGTTGTGATCTGCCATCCATTATGATATGTCAGCTATACATGCATCTTGTCAGATCTTGGCAGAGACCTGGGTGTCCGAGGGAGGAAAGGAGAGCATTAGTTGGGTGTCATCAGCAAAGCAGTGATATGAAAAGCCATGTGAGGATATAACCTCACCAAGAGAGTGAGTATAAACGGAGAACAAAAGAGTAAACAATGCGTTCTAAGACTTTAGATAGAAAGGTGAGAAGTGAGACTGGTCTGTAAGGATCCATAGTGGGTTTCTTCAGTAAAGGTGTAATCCTTGCAGTCTTGAAAGCTGAGAGCACATGACCAGATGAAAGTGAGTTGTTGATGATGGAGCTGATGAATGGTAGGAGGATAGGTGAGATGGCCTGAAACACAGTGGAAGGAAGCAGATCCAGTGAGCAGGTTTTAGGGTTGCGTGACAGGGTCAACTGAGGCAATACTTAGCAAAATCAGCATGGTGTGTAATGAGGTACAGGTGGTAGTGTAGGGGGTCACGAAGCAGTAGTTCTTTTTAAATCCTTTGAAATAGTAGTGTAACTCATAAAGCAAAAAAGTTTCAAAAGCAAACAATTGGGGTTGTTATATATATGTTGAAGAGATAAGATTTGTACATTACAGCACCACAGAACTGTGTATGGATGTCCAATATCTTGAACCACAGATAGCTTCAATGCGATTATTCATTTAACCTCAAACCAACTCAACCAACCTCCAACATCCCAACCCACCCCCACCTTACATTTCACACACACGTGCATACACACACACACGCAAAATGTATTCTGCTTTTTGCACACAACGTGTACAAACCATGTGCTGTCATGTTGATGTTCATGTTTATCTACTTCCTTCATCCGAACTCTCATCTATGAGTCTAGTATCCAGCTATATATCTACAGGTGTTTAGCTATAGGTGACAGCTAGATAAGGTTTTTTATACTCCTGGAGACCACAGTCTTACTTTAAAGGGATTTATGGCCATTCCAAGCCTTGTGTCCTATACTCAAGGTTTGAGCTAAATGGACTGTATTTCGGTGACTGAAAGCCTGCTTATTGCTGATTCTGGTTATCAGCATCCACAGGCCAGCAAGAAGGAAACTGGCCACCCTGCCAGGTTCCCACAAATTCAAAATGGGGTTTATACAAGCCTATAATTCTTCTTTTATTTGTACTTGATCTTTTGGAAACAGAATGTAACTCAAGTACTTATATGATATGAATGATGGCACAATTTCCCATGTTTTATAATTTTTTTGTGGCTGAACAGTAATATAACAACATTTTTCTAACTCATATTAGGTATACTAATACTTAATGTAAAACATAACTGATAAAAATGATGATGCATGATAAATGATACATTGAAACATTATCCACTGTTCTATAGTGTAATGTTCAGAAGAGGAATTTTTGAGCCATCCCCAGAGGCATTTCTGGGACATTTGAAACTTTAATACTTGATCCGCCTCAATGTAAAAAATTCCAATAAATGATGATGTCACCACAAAGACTCCAATGACAGCTGGAGCCATGGTGTTGGTCAGTGGCTATAAGTCTATTGAGTTTCCTATCCTGCCTACGCCTAGTGTATCGCACCGACTGGATGGATTTTCGACTCCACTAGCCTACTTCCTTTACAGAGACTCACTAACTGAAGAACATGGGCTCTGATGAAATTGAGCCTGCTGTCCAGCAGACAGTCTATTGAGCCGCACTGTCAGATAGCAGCAGAGCGCTGAAGTAGTGAGTGGCGCCACTGCTGGGTACAAGTCTACAAAAGCATAAATAAAGGTGATGAGAAATTGATCACAGATACTGAAATGAGGATTGGGTAAAGGTGATCATGACATTATAGGCTACAAATATGTTTGTTTGTAAGAGCATTGACTGCTTTGATGAGCTCCAGGATACCACTGTTCAGACTAGTGTACTCAAAACGCATAGTCCTGGAAGTACTGCAGATTATAGCATTCTGTCCATTTAACAAATAATATTCACTTCAACAGCTAATTACCAAGTCATTAGTAGCAGTAGTAAAGGGAAGACATCCATCCTCATTTCTTAGGCCCTTGAAGTATGAATACTTTGAAAATGTAAAAGAGTATGGGAACTAGGACTGAAGAAGCAAGAGCATGAATGATTGATCGTAAAATTTCTCAACTACTTCAAACCACCATATTTTAACTAAGGACACTCCAAAGACATGTTTCAGGTCAATGTGTGTCTCTAAAGTAGTAGTGTGTTTGTGAAATGCATTGGAGTGTAATCTGTCTAGGGATGGTCCTGCCTTGCAACCTGCGCTTTCAGTTAAGCTCAAAACCCTGATTTGGATTAAGTGGGTATGAAATTAAATCAATTAATTTGATAAATATAGTGTCATTTCAGCCATTACATGTTATACTTAGACACAAAGTGGTAGGTGCAAATAAGCAAATGTAACATGAGAGTGGATTCCATTAATATATCACTATGTGGATATGTGGATTTTTTTCAAAAACCATACATAGTAAAAAATAAATAAAAAAACATAGTTTGTCGGAGGATTATGGGATCAGTTTTTCACTAAAACATTCAACACAGTGTTATAAAACAGTGACTGAAGAAAAGGTCTCCTCAGAGCCAGCTCAAATGCGTAAAACCACAAAGAAGCTTTTGCTGGTGTAGATAAGAAGTTGTGAACTCAAACTGCATTTTACCCACCCCCTCGGCCTTCCTGTCAGCCGACAAGTCCTAGTTACATGGAAAATGTTGTTTTGTTGAAAATAACTGCAGTCAGATCTCTATTGGATTAACACTGCATTAACACTTAAGCTTGCAGTATCTTAAAAATGGTTAGGCCTTTAACAGGAAAAAGTCACTGCTATAAGTTACGGCTTGCCTTCAGCTCACACTTGTTTATGTTTACTCTTTTTGTGTACCTGTACTGTGTAAATGCAGGTTACACATGCATGATGAATCTGTTATTATACAAGAATTTATGAATGTATTATTTTGCATGAGCTAAATACAGTATATAGAACACATTAGTGATAAATTTGTCCCACCCAGCTTCTCATTGTGAGTAATTACAGTGTTTATAGAAAATCATCTTACCTGGTTTGTATAAGTGATCAAACTCTATAGAGTAATCTTGTTTTACTCTAAATTTGCTCATGTTTAAACATCTTCCAGATCACACTCCAGTTGACATCAGCTGTATTGATTTTGAATTGTTCAGAATAATGTTCAGTATCTGTTCCTTGAAGATTTCATTAACAGTTATGCTCCATTATTGAAAAAGTGCATTCAAATGGGAAATAATCAAAGGGGCAATAATCAGGGAAGCTGCCAAGGGCTTAGCTGCAACTATGAAGACTTTAGATTGAGACAGGTTAGATTGTGTATGCTACAAAAATTACACAAGGTATACACAAAGCTGGTCTGTATGGGAGAGTGTCATGAAAGAAGTCTCTTTTAAAAAGTCCCACACTGGGTCTCTTTTGCAATGTGACAAAAGGTTTTATGGTCATTTGAGACCAAGACTGAATTATCAGACTGAAGTCCAATCACTGTGTTAAAAACACAAATGCATCCCTCTGCAATAAAATTGGGTAGGTTGGTCACCTTCCAGCATGACAATTGCTTCTCCAGTGCACCCACTACTAATCTTGAACTCTCAAATCGTCGCCCACATGAACAGCTGGCTCACTGGGAAGGGCTCTACGTGGGCTACTGCTCTTTGGAAGGAGCATGGTGAAGTGCATAATTCCTATGCTAAGTTTTGTGCCGAGTTTAAGAAGGTCTTTAATCAAGCAGATCTAGGAACAGGACGTGGTACAGCACTTTTGACGCTCAAACAAGCTTGCGTGCTAAAGTAAGTTTATGTCCCTGGATGGTCTGATCAATACAGCCATCCGCCAAGATGATCTTCTGCAAGGGCAACACAATCTCCACTCTCAAATGGACATTCCCGCTCAGCCTATCAGGTCTTCCATTAACCGAGACGAACCCATGCAGCTCGGACCCACTGCATTGATGACACAGGAGAGACCAGCAAGAGGGTCTCTGTGACCCATAACCACCTCCTAGCATGATGCCCAACAAGACTCCAGCCATGAACTTTAACAACTAATAACCTCCAGGCCATCAATAAAGGAATTGTCAGAAGTTGTAAGGTCTCCCAATGCACTCCACTGAGCTCTGCAATAAACCAGCACACTGCACTTTGAAAACATCCCATTACTGGTCAGACTCACCACATCACCAAATTGTTTTTGGATTACTCTGGTTACAACTCCATGATCCCTCTATTGCAAGACACATGTCATCATATCTGATCACTGTCTACAGCACTAACACTGCTTACTTCTGCAAAACTTCCAGTTCCAGATCTAGATCCATAGAGAGCCTGGATAAAAACGCCCATACTCAGATTCTGAACAAGATCTGCAGGAGGTAATCAGCAAAACCAACGCTTGTGGTCCTCCTTCCCATTGTGACTGTGCTTTGGATGTCCAGCCTTTTTGTTTACCCTATACATGGTAGGATTTATCCACTCTCACATATGGAACTAAAGCCATAAATAGGTGAATGTTAATGAAGCCCTGAAACAGGGATACAATCGCTAAATCCACCTCGCCGGCACTGCAGCTTCTTCTTTGTGGAAAAGAAGGGATGGGGCTTCTATTGGATTTTAAAAGATGCTGCACCCCTAACATATACAGCTACATTATAAATTACTATAACCTAATCAAGCCCATCAAGTGTCGTTAAGGTCAAATCAATTTATTTGTACATGTATCTCTGTAAGATTACACTGTGGTTTGTGAATGTGATTTTAAGCCAATAAGTCACATCATTGTTCATAGTAATTATTTATTACTAATTTAATATTTCATTGTAAGTTTTTAGGAGACACATTAGTACCTATGGATTTTTTGATACAATGACAAAAAATGATTACTTGGAAAATGCATGCAATTGCTCGGATAACTGGTAAATTAAATAGACCAGGACTTGAACTTGGGTCAGCAGAAGTGCCACTGTGCCACCATGTCAGCCAGAGCCCTGAATTGAACTTAATGGATCACCAGAAATGACATAAATGACTCTGTTCACATCCAACCAGACAGAGCTTAAGAGGGTCTGCAGAAAGAGTGAAAAAAACCAAATCCAATCCAGATGTGCAAACCTTGTGGCTTCATAGTCAAGAGGACTGGAGGCTGTAATCGCTGAGTAAAGGGTCTGAACGTGAATGCAGTATTTTTGCTTTTCCCTTTCAATATATTTGCAAAAAATCAGTTTTCATTTTGTCATTATGAGGTATTGAGGAACTGAGTCTTGCCCAGAATGTATAAAAGTGCTTCCCTTGTTGTCCTATAAAAAGGCTCTCAGAGGCTACTATTGGGCAGTGTTCTGGTAGACATAACTCTATGATGCAATTGAAGTCATCTTGGCCAGTGGACAGACTTGAAGAAGGAGAACGTCATTGGATTGAGAGAAGTGGGGTGGAATTGTCAACCATCTAGGCCATTCTGACCTAACTGTTGGTGTTGGAAACAGTGGTTCTGTGAGGGCATACACACATGGCAAACGGGCTTCAGACTGCCAGGACAGCCCATCAGGAGACAGGATTGTTTGACAAACACTAGCAGCTCCCACAGTTGTCCACCATCCAGACACAGGCGGCATGCTCACTATACAGCCCTGTCTCTGCCAAGACCATTTCTGAGCACTAAGCAGAAGTAAATTTGTTGCCATGGCACCCATTTCATGTCCCATTCACAGCCAGTAACCAATAACTGTTTGTTACGAATGAGAAACCTGGACTGCTACTAGTAGAATCATATCGACTTTATGAAATAATCCAGGTTTGGTTTGGATTTTACGATGGTTGCCTTTAATCTTTAATCTTGCTTTTGTTATGGAGCAACAGAGTACCTCAACTGCTGGTGTGAAGGTCAAGGAGCCAGTGAATATGACTGTAGATCAGCCCTAGTGGTGATATGAGAAACACTAACAATATGTGCAGGGCATTCTTTTGCCACTTTTTGGCTTCCAACTTGCATTTTTCAGTTGGAAAATACTAGTGTTTTGCAGTAATGCCTTTGCCAGATTGCAACTGCCTGCACAGTTGACCAAATTTCTTACCAATGGAGGTTGTGAACTCTACAGTTTACTTATCTTCTTTATGAATATGACTAAAAACATCAGCAGATTTTCTACTAATACTAGTACTAAAAAAGCTTTTTAGCATTTATTAATTTCATAATTTAGGGAAATGATCTATTACTACATATCTGTGAGATGCAACATTATTTTTGTTTCAGTATCTGGTGTGACCCCATTGTGCAGCAATAACTTGCAGGTATTTTAGTCCAGCAGCAACTTGTGTTGCAACAGCTGCAACACTGGGTTGATGACTTCCTCACATAAACTGCTTGTTTCAATTCCTTTCACTTCATTTATATTAGATTACAGTTAGGACTTTGACTTGTTCTTTTCGAAACACTTGGATGACTGGAGAGTCATTGTCTAGTTGTGAGATCGCTATTTCCATTAGAACATACTGGTATAATTAAGAATTCATTGTTCGATCAGCAACGACAAGCCACCCTTTTCCAGCTGCAGCAAAAATTCCATGACATAATCACCAGCATGATTCACAGAAGGAATAAGGTATTTATGCTCCAGTGTAGTGTTGTCCTTTATCCAGACATCAAGCATATAAATTATAAAAATAAAAAAAGAGTTTTATTTTGGAATCATCAGTACAATATATGGTTTCCCAATGGCTTCTGGCTTGTCTACATGATCTATAGTTAATTGTAGCAGTGGCTTTCTTTTTATAACCCTAACATGTCTGCCTGTTTTATTTAGTGTTCAGTTAAATTGTATTGAAAATGTATTTAGAAAGCACTTTTTTATAATGGAGCATTGTCTCAAAGCAGCTTTACAATCTTATATTAACTTCTTATATTTGGCCAATCCCAAGTTGAGCAAGACTAGGGCGATAGTGGAAAGAAAAAACTCCCTGAAAGTAGAAGGAAGAAACTTTGGGA
Organism: Parotocinclus haroldoi; assembly: GCA_034779995.1. Taxonomy (NCBI): domain Eukaryota; kingdom Metazoa; phylum Chordata; class Actinopteri; order Siluriformes; family Loricariidae; genus Parotocinclus; species Parotocinclus haroldoi. The sequence continues at coordinate 7,183 of JAUZST010090793.1, forward strand.
GAACCAAGACTCAAAACGGGACCCATCCTCCGTGGGTGGTCCAGATGTTAATTAAATAATTATGTTGTAGTAATAATACAATTAGGTGAATGATATTTAAATCAATAATAAAAATTAAATTCATAGTAAAATAACTAAAATAAGTTATGTTAATATTGTGTTGGAAACATTTTCAGCCTGGTGAGCATCAACAACTTGGAGAGAGATAATAGCAATGGCAAATTCTAGGACTCATTTTCATTTAGTCATTTGTTAATACTACATAATGATGTAATTTCAAGCAGGTGATGCCAACAGGTGATTGCAATCATTTTGTGGTACAAAAACAGAATCCAGAAATGACTGCAGAGGAAGAGGAGGTGGGCACTGGACTGTTCTGCCCGCAGCCCTTACCTGCCCTCAATAGAGAATGTGAGGTGAATTTTGAAACAAAATGCGACAAAGACAACCAAGTACTGCTGCACATGGGACACAATAACAGGAGGAATGGGACAAAATAAAACCCAAAATCACTTGATATCCTTTATCCCAAAACATTTTTGACTTTCAGGTTCATACAGTCAAAACTGTATTCTGATTTGGGGCATACGGGCATAAGTGCCTAACCTGTGCCATGTTTGGCACAGAGCTGTCTGCTAACAGTTTAGCAGTATTAGTTGTGAGTGTAAGATTTGTGTGTGTGTGTGTGTGTGTGTGTGTGTGTGTGTGTGTGTGTGTGTGTGTGTGTGTGCCGTATACGGATGTATTACATTGCATGGATCAAATCTCCACACAATGAGAAAAAGCTCTGACACTTTTTTACATGGTGGGGACATCTTGCTGGTCCCCACAAGGGTCTATTTTTTTCAAAAACTGTAACTTTCTTTTGAAAAGCCAAAAGAGTTCAAAGATTTCAGTTACTGAGGTTATGGTCAGGGTTATGGATAGGTGTGGGTCAGACAGTAATTAGCTGCAGTGATCATTATGTCAATTGGCAGTTCCCACAATTAGATAGATTGACAGAGAGGCAAAAGTGTGTGTGTGTGTGAGTGTGTGTTGTGAAATGTCACAAGGAACCTGTCAGTTAAGTCTAAACTAAGAGTTCCTAACGGTATCCTTACAGCTGTGCCTTCCTTCCTCCTTAGTACTTTATAAAAAAAAGGCATAAATAATTCATACATTTCTGTTTTACAGCTCATGCACACAGTTGTCTTTTGAGCTATTAGGGACTACATTGGATGCAGTTGACTTTAATTAGCTTTGAAGTTATTGATGTTAATTCAATATCCTTATATTGCAGGTACACCAATCATTTTAATTTTAACTAACTAAATATGAACTAACTTATTGATTTAAATTTTATTAATTACTTAATTTTACTATTACTTTAATATATAAGTATTTGCTTTTAACATCTAGGCCACCCATGGAGGATGGGTGCCTTCTTGAGTCTTGGATCTCACAAGGTTTCTTCCTTCTACATTGAGGGAATTTTTCCTTGTCATTGTCACCCTAGGCTTGCTCAATATGGGATTGGCCTTTTAAGACAATATAAGATTGTAAAGCTGCTTTGAGACAATGTACATTATAAAAAGCTCTATAGAAATAAATTTAACTTGACTTGAGAAGAAGCTAACTTCTATCCGTCAGTTAGTGGAAATGTGAATGATGGCGTTAACATTTACAGTTAAATGTGTAGGCTGTTCTCATCCTAGCAGTTGAAAATGTCCACCACTATCTACAAGTTCAGCTTTCCTCTGCCAGACAATCAAGAGGGGTGGCCAAAGTCAATCTTTTTTAAATAGACATTAGTAGGTAAACCCACTGAAGCATTTGTCTTCCTAAAGTCATAATACTATTCCTCAGGATCTATAGGAATTCATAACAAAAACAAATGTATTACGTGAGTACACAAATAGGACCAAATTATCAATTGTAATGTATTTAAGTGCTGTTTATGGCCTTTGTGGGATGTTAACATAAAATAAATGTAACCGGTTTCTTGAATACTTTGTTTCACAGCATCTATTTTAAGCTATTATTCCATTTTCACATTGTTTCTTAATTTCTGAACACACCTAATTATGGTGATGTAGTTAAGGTTTGACAGATGTAGGTCAACATGAACCACTCAGCATCCTCCTGCTCCTCCACTTCAATGATTCAACTCCTCTTGGTCCACCTCCTGGGCAGAGCTAACACCACCTGTATGAGTAAATTGTATGTATGTATGCAGTCATTTCTGGATATATATACTGAATTTTTGCCCATTACTATAGATGTTTAACTTATTATTATTTTGTACTTAACTATTGTAAGTCGCTTTGGATAAAAGCGTCTGCCAAATGTAATGTAATGTAATGTTCGCATTTCACATGTCAGCCTATAGGTATAAAGCCCAGTTGCTTGAATCAGCAGTTCCTGAATTGAAACCCCAGGCTGTCCTTGCAACCAATAAACTTCTTATGAAGTATCAGAATAAGTTTTAGCATCTTTAACCTCAAGTACGTTTGTCTTCTTTTCGTTTCATTTTACTTAATGAAACATAAAGGAAGAGCATCATTGTCAGTAAAAAGAGCAACAATGGAGCACTAAAATATTCCCATGGCTTTTTGTCCACATTTTGAGCTACCACACTATTTTATTTCTATTTCTATCACTGTGCTCTTTGATATTAACACCCCTGAGATAGAGACAGAGTAATCATCTGTGCCATCGTCCAACATTTGCATTTCTACTGAACAAGTCAACCATTGTTATTGACAGTGCTTACACAGGAGGGCATTTTCACAGTTCACAATGGATTTGAGCTTCTAAGAAGCAGTAAATATCACCACGAACAAAAACATTTAGTTACATCTATACTAAATCTACATACATTGAAGGCCATATTTCTCCAACCTGGTAGACTTACCTTCATTTGTAGGCGTTGCTGAAAATTAGCTAACCTATCACACTTTCTCCCATCCCTGGGGAACCTGAACCATGTGGCAGGCTGGCCTGTGATTAGATGATCGACTGCAATGTTTGATCTGCACTCCACACAAGGTGTGCAGAAAGAGGATCCCTAACAAATATATCTTCTTATTGCTGCATTCTTTTTTACCATTCAATTCAATGATTTTTTTGTAATAACTTTCATTTCTAACTTTTCTGTAGAATAAGCTTTTATTCTGTCATTCATTTCTTTTTTTCTCTCCTTATTATGCAGTAGCTTGTGCATCTGTGAGACCTAATCATGATCAGGGCCATACCAAGCGTAATAGTACAAAAGTGGTTTCACTATACTCACTAAGCTATATAGAAGAGAACTCATATTGGGAGGATAAACAGACACCAACCAGTGACAGACTGGTGGTATTGATTTGTGTTTCACAAAGCACGAATATAGTGGACTGGACAAAGATAGGGACAGGGAAGGTAGGTGTCAACATTGATTACTTAGAGTCTTTTAATCAGAGACTCCTTGTTCCTCTGTAGGACTGTAACCAAATGCGTGCTAATCACTCTGATTGTCTACTGCTTGATAGACTATAGTGGTAACTTGCAACTTGTGTGTTAAATCTAAAGACTTCAGGGCAGTTTGTACTTGGGAAGTAGAGTTATGGACTTGATTTGTAGTAAATAAATACATTTTTTATACAGGATGTCTTGCAGCAGCGTCAACATTGTGTAACACTGTAAAGTGTATTATGTATTTCTTTCTTAATTTCAGCATTTTACATTATACTTGGTTAGTTATTTGTGTCGAATATTATATATTACTACCTATGTGTGGCAAAATTATATGAACCTTGTGTGACCGCCTTCCGGTGAAATAAGTGAATGACTCAACATTTTCACTATTTGGACTATTTGTTTAGCAGTCCTTTTACACATTGCTCTGTACATGTTTTTTTATTTCCTAACTGCTTACTTCAGGTCTTTTTACAACATTTCTTGTGGATTATGGTCAGGACCCATTCCAAAACTCTAACTTTATTTCTCATTATCTATTCTTTCAACTTTTGTCTTGCTGAATGATCCACGTTCTTCTGTTTGAAGATTCTGTTTGAAGACAGATTGATTGATTGATTGATTTTCTTTTATAGTTGTGAATACTCAAAATCGAGTATGCCTGAGAGCTGTGAGAGAAAAGATTTTTATGAAACCGAAGAACTGTTGGAAATGGCAGAGTGCACCATCACTTCATCTTGCACCATCCCTTGAATTTTTGTTCATAAGTGAGTTGCAGGGATGATCATCATTGAGCTTTGTTACAGATTTCTTCTGTCTGGCATCCATTTTAATTCCATACAGGATATGACATTATAATAAGCCAGTCTGTGGCAATAACATTTCTGAGTGTTAGCTTGAGGTGGAGTGGGAACGTGGGAATCAGATGTCGTAGGAGCAGACATGGCTGCTGGAGGAAACTAATCTGGAGTGAGTGGTGATGCAGGTACGCTCTGTGCATTAAACAGTAGATAATATGTGACTGAGGTGTGGGTTTTGCATTAGCTGCTTGCTTCAGCTTCCATACTGCTGTTTCTTGCTAACATTGATTTCCCTCTGTAATCCAACATTAACCAGATATTTTTAGGACTTGTGAGACAAACTGGTGATGCTTTGGCTCATATTTATGCTGAAAAATAGAAAACTCTATAGAGTTAAATGGGGCATTTCTGAACATCTTGAGGTCTACTGGAGTGAATAGAGAAATTTAGACACCCTGGTAACTGTACTACCCTGCTTGCCAATTAGTCGCAGGCGTACAACTGTGCTTAAAACGTAAGCAGATTAAATCAATTTAATTATAATATTTTTGACCTGCCATGGATGAGAAATGAAGGACAAAGACACACTGAATATTTTTTTAAAGGAAAGTTGTTTATTATAAGCTACTACTCCATCACTTTTTATTCTGTGCTGATGTTGATTGGTTGGGACATTCTTTAACTCTACAGAGGTTCAAAATGGATGTAATTTTCATCATTCATTGCTATCTTTCCATTACTGCCACTGCACTGTAAAACCGCAACAAGAAATAGCAATATAACGGTCAATACTATGAAGGAACAAGGCTCGGTCCACACAGGGCTTTTTGTGACCACAAAACTCTTCCAGACCTTGGTAATGAACAAATCATGGCACTAGCAAACCTAAAGGGATCTGTTCCCAAGTGGAACTCCAATGAACTTTTTCAGTGTGGTTAATGAGGTTGTGATGTGAATGGTATCTAGGGCATTATTTTGCATCTTCTAGCAGGCCTTCCATTCAATGACTGTTAATTTATTTATCTAAAGACACTTCTCTGAAGTTTTCTTGTAGATGAACATCCACATTTACAAAATTGTTCTTTTCACTTCCTAACCATGGCTGTCAGTTTTATGAGGAGGGATGCTCAATTTCATTCTGAAGGAGGAAACAGTTTATGCCCAGGTTTGTCAAAGTCATTTATGTGATTTCTTGGTTGACTTTTTGTTGAACATTTTCAAATTACTAGGAATTGCTTAATTATGTACATCAATGTTGTAGGCTTTCAGGGAAAAAGTTATCTCACAGCAGTTTAAATATAGCTAATTACAACCCCAATTCCAATTGAGTTGGGACGTTGTGTAAATCATAAATAAAAACAAATACGCTGATTTGCCAAACATTTGCATGTTTACCACTGTGTACATCACATTTCCTGTTAAGAACACTCAGAGTTTGGGAACTGAGGACACTAATTGTTGAAGCTTTGTAGGTGGAATTTTTTCACATTCTTGCTTGATGTACAACTTCAGTTGAAGTGCATCAAGTGTAAATGTAATCACGGTTTAATAGTATACAGTCAGCTCCAGAATTCTTGGTATCTCTCAAGAAACTAAGCAAATGCTATTATATAAAATAAATATTACATTTAATTATTCTAATGTTCCTCTAAGCAATTTGTCTGGATGAAGATAAAGAATATATCATCTGAAATAAAGCATCTGACCATGCAATACATCACTGGAACTTCAAATGAAATCATGCAATGAGGAAACATTTACAGTTGTCACATTTTGTGAGAATAACAACTGAATCAAAAGAATTTGATACCCACTGTCAAATATGCTGGTGGATAACTAATGGTCTGGGGCTGTTTTGCTGATGGTGGTCCAGTGACTTTTGTAAAATATCAACTGGATAAGTATTTTATTATCAACGTATTTCTATAAATCTTTTTTTTTTTTAGATTTTTAGCCTCAACTGTGTCTGCCTTTAACAAAGCTTGATTGTGGATTTAGCAATAGATTGCTGAAACTCAAAAAAGTTTTGTAATTGTCCTCTTGGTCTTCAGACCTGAACCCACTTGAAAAGCTGTTGATTGTTTGGCAAACGCATTTCCCACAAGGAAAGTATATGATATATAGTATATTTGTTTTCCAAACTTGTTATGCACTGTATTACAAAAAGCAGTTTTATGCTGACAAACATGACTAATGTTAATTTAATTCATGTTTTGTACACAAATTGACTTACTGAAAACCTTTATTTGTTGAATACAAAAAATACGCAGCTTGACTGTTTAAAACATTTAACTTTATTAAATGTTAAATGTTGGTGAAGGCACAAGAAAAAGGTAATGACTTATTTTTGACAGGTATGTTAGTGATACATAAAGTAATGAATGACTTTCATATGTATAAACCTGTAGGAACAAGTTGTGTGTTAAGGAAGTCCCACTACATTGTTAATACGTTCACATACGTTAACGTTTGTCACGCCACCCACAAGGCATACCTTGATCGGAAACCAGCCTGGTTTGTCATGTACATTGGTTTCAGAGTCATAAATGTACTGTGGGACGTACTTTAAAGACACATACATAATGTGTATGTGTGTGCTTCTGCTTCACTGAGTCTGCTTGTCATTTCAACATTGCACTAAATAGTGCCTGAGGCATATCTCCACTAGCCCTGTAGCCTCTTCAACCCACGCACAGTGCTGTCCAGAGGAAGCACTCCCTTGTCATCATAGGTACCAATCAATCCTGCAGAAACCTAAATCATAGCTATAAAATTATACATCCTGTCTAGTGACTGGTGGTATTGGGGAGCAAATTGGGGATCACGTTATCACTTCATTTTACTGGCAGGCCATAGCAGCACTCAGAGATTCCTTTATTTTTTTTACATTTTACAAGACCTTTACAATGATTTCAATGACTTATTTCAGTTTAATATGCCAGCCTGTCATGACAGGAGCTCCAGTTTGAACCAGCCTGGCCAGGTTAGCCATGACACACAGACAACACTGATTTTACCTTAGGAAGGAGAGGCTGGTTCATTACTGGTGTATTTACTATTTTATTGTCTTATTAGTAGTATATTAAAGGCATAATAGTATTGACAGCAGTAGTGTTAGTACAACCCTAAATCAGGAAGTGTTTCAGACAGTATGGAAAATAAAACAAATAAACAAATAAAAAAAATACCAGAAGAAGTGTCGACTTCTTTTGGCTCACAGGCATTAATGATGGAAAAACAATGGAAACGTGTATTGTGGTCAGATGAACTAGTATTCCAGATCTTTCCAGATAAAGGAATGAAAAGGATAAAAAGGACCTTCCAGACTGTTATCACCAACCAAGTCCTTGTCTGGGTCTGTCATGATACGGGCCTGTGTCAGTGCCTTTGGCAGAGGTCATTTTACACTCCTGTGATAACAGCATTAATGCAGAAAAGTACACTGAGATATTAGAGAAATTTTAAGACATCATCTTTACCAGGGACAATTCAATTCAATTTTCAACAAGTCAGTGCAAAACTGCATGATGCACACATTACAAAGGCATGGCTGAAGAAGAAGAGGGTTCAGGTACTGGAGTGGACTTTTGAAATGAAAAATGTGACAACAATGACCCATGCGATTACTGTGCAAATTTTCACTACATTTTGTTGCCTTGTATTTGTACTAAGCAATGACAATAAAGTTGAATCTATTTATCTATTTAAGACGTTTGTGCAGGAAGAATAGGATAAACTTAACACCTGAAACATTCAATCGCTTGGTATATTGGTATCTGTGCAAAATGTCTTTTAAGTGACAGATGAATGGTAACATTACAAAGTGGTAAAGGCTTTCTTTTCCTTTTTTTAAAACTGTGTTGCAGTGCGTAATATATTTTTATTATAAAATGAAATTAATTTAATTAGACAAAACAGAAAATATCTCAGGTTCATACTGTCTGCAATTAAATACAATTTGAAATAAATGTAAGAAATACTGGTTTTTATTTGCATTTTCTAGACTGTCCCAACGTTTTTCTTTTTTGTGTGTAAATTACAAGATATGATTTATAACTATTCAAATTACTGATCCTTTTGCAGATATGAGTAGCTTTTAGTGTTCAATTCTATGCACTACACACCAGAGTTAGCTAGAATAAAAGACCATGGGAAAAGACTTTTCAGACACAACTAATGTCAAAGAGTGTGACACTATTAATAACACTCCCATCAGTAATAATGTCAATACAGCTGGATGGAGTATATGTACACTGGCTGACTGAAAAATAAACAAATAAGTACAGACAGTGCACACACACACACACACACACACACACACACACACACACACAGAGACACAGATATACTTTGTGTTATGTTAGTGACCCAGTGGCATGCGTGGCTCTGTGTGTATATGTAAGCCAGCTACAGAGAACAGGGAAGAGTACTTTTTATTGTCGTTTCACTGAGCTTCTCATTGATATGTCAGAAAATCAATTAATTACTTTTAAGTAGCAGTTAACGGGTTGCACACAATACAATTGCATGAATTATTAAAGAGAACTAACGCTGAGTTATTTCTTACCTACATTTTTAAATTAAAATGAGAGAGAAACAAGAGAGAATATATGAACAGGGAAATAGACAGTGATGAAAGGAGAACAGACATTTATGAATGGCAGTATAAATATGAGCAATAGAAGGGTCATTGCTAAGGAAGCAAAGGTCTTTTCCTGCCATCAAAAATGCATGACTCTGGAAGCTATTCTGAATCTTACTGTAACTACTGATACCCCTTTCTATGAGAATATGAGATACTGAATCTTTGAGTCAAAAAATATAACATCTGCATGCCTGCTGGTTGTGGCAGCATTGATTGCCTAAGCCCCAGAAAGCTCAAGGGCTTTATTGATCCTATATGCTCAGCACTCACGGCCCCAGGGTTCCCTGTCTCTGGAGGTTTGGAGGGGACCGGCTGCCTCTGGCAGTGTAGATGAGGACATGTTGAGCTAGGCCAGAAACTGTGCTTGGTCAAGTCTTTCTGAGTGGCACACAGTAGCAACAGGGACATTTTGGTATATCCCACAATGTAACTGTGCCTGACTGTGGCTTACCAAACTCTTCCTGTATGATAACCGAGTCGGAGATCCAACCCTCAGTGAGGCTTCAGTTATGGCCTGGTTAGAGTTTTTTAATCTTATGTGGCAAACCTCTGTGGCCATGTATTAACCCTTAGTAATGTAATGCTCTGCTTGTTATTAAGTAATTTGTCTATTTCTTGTCGTTAATATACAAAACGTGGAATTAAAGTGTATTTGGTTTAGAATAATGCTGTTATTGGGACTGTAGCGGAACACAAACATGCTTATACTGTAACTTACTATAGAAAAGTGCTTCTTCTAAATGACTAATAAATTCAAATGCAATTATTTCTTCAGTGATCCCAGCTTTTCAGCAGCCCAACACTGGCTTCTCAAGAGCGCTGTAAATAAAGTTCATTCAATCCTTTGCTTTCCTCTATTACACTTTTTGCATATAATAGACTACAATTATTTTCCAGTCTATATATTTAAATAAAATAATTAGTAAACTCTTTAGATTTGAAATGCCCCAAGGCAAAATAGAAAAGAGGCCAGGGTTAGTGAGTACATAAGTTAGCTGTGAATCTACCCTGTCTTTGCCTTTCATTGTTCCTTCTGCTTTATCAAGTTTTTGTAGATTTACTCTTTTGGAGAGAAATCCTAAAGAGAGATCCTAAATGTCAGTGCTTACTTGCTTACCAGCAAAGGCAGATATGAGCCTAATTTCTCAAATAATTGTGAACCTCTCACAGGCAATGTTCCTTACAGGTAAAATGCAACATCAGGCTCTTGAAAATGGAAGATTTGTGTCAGTCAGAAATGTAATGTTTTGTGTTCTCAGTCTATTTTGCTATTAATAATGTGTTATTAGTTAAGTGGTCTCAATTTAATAGCTTGTTTTTTAATAGCATGATTTAGCTGTTTTTTTCTGTAATAGTTTAGCTGGCTTTGTTCACCTTATGTCTTTATGTGCGGAAAAATGTTTGTTTGCTTACTATTGTCGTTAAGTTGAATGTGTGTTTACAATGGATCGTTGAAACACGGGAGTGCATATGTAACCTTTCGACTCAATCTGGTCAATAGATTTTATTGCTGACAAGCACTATTGATCTCTAGATTCAAGTGTTATCAAATGACTCATTTGAGAATTGTAGACAAAAATACAGATGGGCTTTGAGCTTCCCAGCATGAAAAAACTATTTACAGTGTTTAGTTGTATTTCCACTTTTAGCAGCCCAGTATATTACCTGAGAGTTAACATCAAGAAATATGTAAACTACAGAGTTAGAGCAAATACCAACAAAACATGAGTATAAATAAGTAATAGGGGGTTATAAGTCATTCACTTTTAACTAAATTAGATTAATTAAAATATGTATTCAAATTTCAACTGAATTGAAATGTAGCCCAAGAATAACCTTCATCAAGAGATCATGTATTTAAAAAGAAAAATGATTCATGAATAATCACAATGAATTTAAAGTTTGGAACCCAGTTATTGAGTCACCAAGACATTGGAAACTTTTATGTACTTGTATGTGCCTCAGCACTCAGCAACTCCACTCTGTAACTGTACATGGATTGCCACTTTGTGGCTACGTTGCAGTGGTTCTTAAAAACTTCCACTTTTTTATAAATAATAACTCCTTTCGCAGTGGAATATGTGTGGGCTCTTTAGACTGATCAGTTCTGTCACAAATGTTCAATTAATTACAAGTCAAGTTTATTGTCACAATATACATTTTAGCAGGTACAATATACCATGATATTGGAACCATCAACCTGTCTGAACATGCAATATAAGGTGGTGGTGGTGGTGGGGTGGGGGGGGACTTGAGGAAAACTTGAATATGGTAAACATCGGCAAAGATTGGAGATAACAAAAAGCCCGCCCACATACTGTCCTCTGAGGAGTACAGCAGTCTTAGGAAAGGGGTGGGTTACAGGTTTCCATAGCAGTGGATTCTCCTGGAGGAATTTAAACCAGATAAGATGCTTGTTTTGGCTCGAGAGATCTCAATTTTTACACATAACACTCATGAATAGTGTTTCTCAATTCTCCAATTTCTCCAATTTTCAGTTCAGAATTAATAGCTTCTCTGAGATTGAATCCATTCCGTGAGTAATAGTCACAGTCTGAGTGCTTATGGCATACTACAAAAACAAGATATTTAATGTTCAAACTAATTAACTTTATTGTTTTTTGCAAATATTCACTCATTTGGAATTTGATGCCTGCAACACGTTCCACAAAAATTGGGACGGGGCAACAAAAGACTGAGTGGTCAAAAACCACCTGTTTGGAACATTGAACAGGTGAGTGTCATTGGGTGAAAAGGTAGGATCCACGAAAGGCTCAGTCATTCACAAGCAACGATGGGGTGACTTTTTCACCACTTTGTGTGCACTTTGAGCAAAAACTTCAAAAATGTTTAAGAACATCATTTCTCATTGTTCAATTGCATCAATAACATAGATGTATGAATTGTAAATCGTAAATTTGCTAAAGGTAAGTTTGCTATACTGGCTATACTGGCAGTCCAGTCCAGTCCAGACTGACCTGCAGTCCCATTAAAAATGTGTGGTGCATTATGAAGTGTAAAATATGACAATGGAGACCCTGGACAGTTGAGAAACTGAAGTTGTACATCAATCCAAAATGGGAAAGAATTCCACCTACAAAGCTTCAATAATTAGTGTCCTAAGTTGCCAAACACTTGTTGTTAAAATCAGTCTGTGGTCTATTAATTATCAGTTTTTTTTAGCTATTAATAGGCATGGAGAAATTAATTTAGTATAATATGATGAGTTTATTATTTGTCATTGTTGCACAGAATGCAATATGAGCAGTGAGTTTTTTAAAAACCCTTTTTAGCACACCTTTTAAGTTGTCTTCTTTTTGTTGTGTGATATTATTTTTTGCATTTAAATATTAAATATGTGTGTGTGTGTGTGTGTGTATGTGTGTGTGTATGTGTGTGTGTGTGTGTGTGTGTGTGTGTGTGTGTGTGTGTGT